>JAOPJI010073468.1:0-10251 GCA_027122695.1 Merluccius productus | reverse complement strand
AGAGAGAGAGAGAGAGAGAGAGAGAGAGAGAGAGAGAGAGAGAGAGAGAGAGAGAGAGAGAGAGAGAGAGATTTTTTTATTGTATTTTTTTCCAGAGGTACAGCATGTTACTGTACATCCGAGTACGTAACTCAGCCATGAATATATATGATATAAATAGCAACCAAACAGTAGTGTAAAATACGCTCACACACATAGAAAGAGTTATATTAGGCCCTGGTTTAAACCTTCAGTGTTTATATACATATGTTGGTACTTATTATTGATTTATTGTTTGATGAAATTGTCAGTCATAAATGCAACAAAAACAAAGCATTATTTTTTTTAACCTTATAATGCAATAAAAGCAAACAAGGTTTAATGTGGGTATTGTTTCAATGGTAATTATGCAGAATCTAGGAATGCCCTGAGATAACTTCTGTTATGAATTGGCGCTATACAAATAAAATAGAATTGAATTGAATTGAATTCTTTGAATTCTTTTTCTTTGAGCCTCTATGTCTTCGGCATGTAGTACAGTATAGCAGTATAGTAAACTGTTCAGTAAACACAGAACACAGAGAACAGGAAACAGAGGACACACGGGGGGAGCGGTCGTCTCACCTTTGACTTCCTGGAGAAGCGTTAGAGGGGGAGGCCAGGCTTTAAGAAGAGAGATATAGGAAGGAAAGAAGAGAAGAAAATAAAAACAAAGAGGAAGAGCAGGAAACAGAACCATGCAGCAGCTCATGCGGTCAGGTCAGGGTTCAGGCGAGAGGGCAAGGTGGGGAAAAAGGTGTCAGTATAATTGAATGCTCGTGTTTGCACCTAGCGGGATGGCTCAGTGTCCTCTTGTGTGAGAGAATTAAGGGTGCACATGCAGCGGAGATGGAGAGTGAAGGGAATGTATCTCTTGATGGAAATGAAATCTAAAAAAAGCTTAATATCTTGGAAATTAATTTAAGAGGCATTCCTGTCAGATGAATCACAAATAAATATAGGTCAGTATTTTTGATGCATGACTCTTAGTACATACAGTGTATATGCCATTTAAATGGAAATCCATGAGAGTTGAATATAAATAAATATGTAGTAGTGATCCCTGTCTGTTACATTAAGCCCCGCAGAATCACACTTGGCTAGCATATTCTCAACAAATATATATGTGTATATTTGTAAATGTGTGCTGACTTTGTTCCTGTGCCAGACAGGCCTGTGGGTCCATGCGTGGGTGGAGTAGAGAGTTAGGAGGCGAAGGAATGAATGAAGCGGGCCCTCGGGCAAGAGGTTCTAGTGGGGAGCCCAGAACATGGACACACACACACACACACAATCACAGACATGTACTCACACAGACAAACAGACACACACACAAAATCACAGACATGTACTCACACACCAAGATAGACACACACACACACACACACACGCATCATCAAAAATGCAGGCCACCATGCAGAAACATACGCACTCACATCCTCCCACACAAAGTAGGCGGGAGTTCTCTGAGAAAGCCAATTGTTTCACAAATGGTTGGCCCTCTGACCTACACTTTTCCCTCGTCTTGAAATAGCTCCGAGCAACCTTTGTAAGAAACTGGCGCTCATCTTACTCCAGCGAGCCTTACTTTGGGTGAGCGCTGCATAACTTAAAATAATGGGTTTATTTGTCTTTTAGAGGTCAGATTTAATATATGATGTCATACAACAGCTGGAAATCATGTGCCGTTAAAACCGAAGCGCTCCCCAGATTGACCTTTTCTAGGGCAAAGGCTGGCTACATGTAAAGCCCATGTATGAATAAATTATTGAATTACCTCTGGATACATCTGCATAATAAGAATCAGAATACATAAAAAATACATCTATAAGCCGTTGAGTGCAACAAAAATCAGATCTGTTCGTTGTATAGGCCTACTACTCAATCATGCACTGGCAGGCGGGGTTTGTTTTGTCTGGGTGAAAAACACGACACCAGACCAAACAAGGTTCTCGTGCGTACCTTAGTGAACTCTGAGTGCTGCAGGTTGGCTTCGGGACACCACCTCCCACCCAGAGCCGTGAGCATGGCGCAGTCTTCCTCTTCTTCTTCTTTGGTGGACGTCTGCATCTGCGGATACAATGGCCCCACTGTCGCCGGCGCAGCTCTGGGAGGTTCCTCCGAGTCGGGCCCGCTGTAGCTGGGCGTCCGGAGCTGGAGGCCACGCAGGAAGAGGTGGCAGGCCTCCAGATCTGCCTCCCACACTTTCTCCAGGGGTGGACAGCCACAGCTGCAGAATAAGACAAGATGGACCGATACCTCAGTGGTTGTCAGACAAGCACATACATTTGAAAAACACAAATTGTGTACGTTTGGAGAGTTTGTACAGTTGTACAACCGATCAGGGTCAATTCAGTCGTCTCTTATTATTGGGTAGGGACTAATCTGGGATCCAGCAGTCCTACTATGTTACAGCAGAACTTCTGGGTGGAGACGGCACAGAGCCTGGGCCGGAAACCAGGAACTGCAAGGGGCGGAGTTACGCCTTGTTTCCTGTTTCATTCCAGAGATGAAACAGAAATCCTTTTACCTCTAAAACTCATTCACGCGAGTGGATGAAGCTTTCAGAAGGGGATTTTAATACTACATTTCTACAGTCGCCAGTCTACACGGTGTTGATTTGAAACCTTTACAGATACGTTTCTAAGAGCGTTGGTGTCCGGACAGGATGTTTTAGATTGTCTTCCCACTGGGAAATGTGTACCTCTGCTGGCCCGAGTTTGTTCTGTTGGCCACTTAACTCTTACAGATCCCCCCGTAACATGATTGGTCGAAACAAATACAAAGCGAAAGAAAGTGAAACGACCCATTCGCCCAGATTTGAGCTTGTCTGCTATCAGACTTTAGGTTATTCATCTAAAGTCTGATTTGTGAGACTAGTTAGGGACAAATCCCGAACCCTCCCATCGCTACCCAGAAATCCACTCATGGCGCTCACAGGGGAGCCATGGGGTAGGTGCATAGATTCATAGGACAAAAAACATTTACAGACAGAATAGGATGCTCTTTAAATAGATCGTCAATAGAGAGCAAGAGAGGCTAGGGCCGTCTGCTGGGGTCCATGAGCGGTGAGTAGAGGGCCGAGAACATAAGGTACTTTGCTGTGTCTATCTCTCGCTGCGCTACGATAGGATATTGACTTTCCTCTCGATTCCACCGTGAATGGAGCGGTCAGAGGCAATACGAATACAGAGAGCAACTGTGGTTTCTTGCACCTGACGGAACAAGACCTGGCAAGACATTAAGGATTCAGATACAACTCATTGAATCAAACTCATTTGGACATCAAGTCTGAAAACTTACAACAATGAAAAAATGTAATACTAAATGTTGACTGTAAAAGTCTAAAAGTCTTCATCAGCAAAAAGTGTGGTCCCGCAAGCTGTGGATGGTGCAGATATAGATAGGTTTTTCAAGACTGGGTTGTTTTTTTTGCATCCATGGCAAATAAATAAATCATAAACAGCCTGACAGCACTGTTACCTGCTCCTTGGTCACCTTCATGACCAACATTAATATAAATCGTTTTTCTTATGTGATCGCATATAATGTTGCTTGTTTTTATGTGTGACCCATTTCCTGTGCTAGCAGTGCTAAATTCAGATTATATGCAAAAGAAAGATATCATATATCTTACCTTCTCATAAATAAATAAAAATCAGAATGATGACCAGCCGTCCTATTGTCCATTACACCTACAATAACCAATACAATCCAACTCTTCAATACAATAATATAATCTTTGATTCATTCCAGAGAAAAACAAAAAATAATGCAATAATGTGGCTGTGCCTTGCAATCTGTGTCTAGATTGAATGGCAGCTGATTTTCTATTCAAGCGTCAGCTGTGAAAGGTCTGCCAACCTCTGCACCCTGCTGGAGAGTGCCGCACAACCTTCCTCTAACCTTCATCCGGCACCAACAATTGAAATACAGATTGCTCTATCCAGTGGTGCATGAAACCATAGAGATTTAAAGGCAGATTTTTCTCTCGATGCATTTCTCTTTTCACGTACCCACATAAGGTATTATGTAGATTAAGGTATGCATTAACACACACACTGGGACACAAACATACACAAAACACATATGCACACACGTATGCACAAACATACAAATACACATAAATAAATACAAAAACAAGTGGCTCCTGAAATGCCAATCAAGAGAGCTCCATCCATTATCCATCCATCCAGCAGCTCTCTCTCACTGAAAGCCGTGATTCTTCCACTCAGGTGGATCACCAAAATATGGAGGTGTCAGGTGCTCTCCATCATCGAGACGCTATCCCCCCCCCACCCGCACACTATGCCCACTGTAGTGAACTCCTGAACGGGGTTAATGTGTGGTGGGCTGCCACCCTGCCATCTGACGGTGGGTGCGCAGGGCTCTCCTGCTCTCCTCGCCAATTGGTAATAAGAAGGAGAGACAGGCAGGCATGCTCTGTACAGTTCCTCTGCTCCCCTGAGGGGGATGACAAGTCCTCGCTCTCTTTCACCCTCTCTCGTTTTCTCCCTTGCCCCCCTCTTTCTTCCTTTTTCTCGTTCTCGCTGTCTCTCATTCTCTCTCGCCCATTCTCCCTCCCTCGCTGTCCCTCTCTCTCTCTTTGTCTGTCCTCAATGAATATAGACCGTTGAAGAGTACAATCTGGCTACAGTAGCAGGGTATCCAATTTTGAAAAGGTTGGTTAAAAAATAATATATAATGTCAGCTAGGATGTCGCATAGCATCGCTCTCAGAACATTACTTATGATTACAATATACATTTTTCATGTTGGATGCAAATTCCAGGAGAATTGTAAACGCCAATATGCAGCATATCATTTTATGCAAATTGATGTTATGTATGGAATTATGTTCTGGTTAGAACTGTATCAGTCATGAATAGGCCATTCAGGCTGTACACATCCTCTCCAAATTGTAATCATGTGCACAAACAAATACACAAATAAAGAGAATACAAATGATTATGCAACAACTGCAACGGCAACACACAATAAATACATCCCTTTCTTCGTCCACGTGTGTGTCTACATGTCTGGCTACATGTGCACACGTGCAGACACACTAATGTTGCATGAAGTCAATGCAGCATGAGTAAATAAATCCCTTTTCACTGTCTTGATGTGTGTTCAAGTGTCAACCGTTGAATCACTCTTAACAATAATGTGTCCATCAATACTGTCTACTGTAACAATGTATGAGTCGATACCAGAGGACAGCGTGTCATTAAATCTCCCTCGGAGAAGGCAGAAGACCGACTTCTTCACACAAAGAAAACACAGGAGAAATCCAAGGAAGAGGGCCATGAGACACCATGACGTAGTTATACGCATCACAACAAGTTGTTACGCCGCGTCACAACATCACATGCAGAGCTATCACGTGCGCTAACCCGGGTGAGAGGAGGTGCTAATAAGAGGGTGACAGCTGAACTGTAAGGTGACAGGAAGTAATGAACTGAGCATGCATGTGGGAAATGGAGGGCTTGGTTTTCTGTGCGTTTGGTTGAGTGTGTGTGTGTGTCTTTTTTGTATTTAATTAAATGAGTGCTCGTTCATGTGTGTGTGTGTGTGTGTTTGTGTGTGTGTGTGTGTGTGCGTGTGTGTGGGACTGTGTACGCATCTGCACGTTATGACACTTTATACCTCAATAATAATAAAATCATCATCAAATAATAATATCGGCCAATATGTGCTGCGGCTGCTGCTGGTATGGGCAAATAAAACAGCAAACAAAACAACAACAACAATATCTGTTTTCGTTCCAGTGGTTTTTACAGCATGTGCCCGTCTGTCTCCACTCTTCAGAAAAGGAACAGAGAATTGTGTTTTTTCACAGCATCCGTCTCCACGGAGACCAGACATCGCGCCATCGCCATCACCCAATATCTGCCTCCCACCCCTCTCTCTCTCTCTCTCTCTCTCTCCCCACCCTTTCTCCTCTCCTCTTTATCCTGCTTCTCTCTACCACTCTCTTTCTACCTGAACACTCTGAACGGACACAGAAGCCTCTTGTGAGTGATTCACAAAAGGGCTGTGTGTTTGTGAGTGTGTGTGTGTGTGTGCATGCGCCACCTCCGCACCTATGGTCATTATTATGTCCACAAAAGGTACAACACAAAGAGACAAAAGGGATGACAAATGGCCATAAGCACACTCCACCCTCCCCTCATTGGTACAGCACCACCATTGCCACGAGGAAGCACAGCAGCGTGGCTGAGCCCAGCAAAAGTCTCCTTTTCTCTGGAGGAGTGTCTGCCTGGACACCTGCAGAGACTACGACTGGAAGCCATCACCTGAGGAGCAAACCGTTCAGAGCTGAAGAGCCAAGAGTTGGACTGTTCTACAAATATGAAATCACACAGTGATAGTTCCTGGAGAGATTGTTGCAATAATCCTGCATTTTTTGTTTTGCAATGTTATAATACATTGTTTCATTTTACGACGTGCAGTAAAACGATTAATTAAACAAAATAAAGTTAAAAATACAGCTAATGATCAATAACCAGATCTACACATTTACATATCTATATTCATTGTGACCTGTCAAGTAAATACAAGCGGTAAATATGTTGTGGATTGAATTGTTACAGTACATTTCCAGGGAAGGTGCATTTCGAAATATAATAATGCAATTCAAAACATCACCTTGTAGGGCAAAGGCACGTATCACAACATTACACAGTGCTCCTTTAAGGACAAGGTGGAAGACGGGGAGATTCGTTTACAGCGTGTCACTATGGCAACAGTACACAGAAGGCCATTCTGTTGTTATGGGGGCGCGGTGTAAGGTCTTGATTGCAGATAAGTGCCGCTATCTAAAGTTTAAAAAATATCACAAAAGCAAATCAACCGTCTGCAACTCCGTTGGCAGTGTAGGTCATATGCAGAGGGGGAGGGATGCTGGGTGTTGAGCCAGGACCCCATGTCCTTTGACCACACACACACACACACACACACACACACACACACACACACACACAAATAGACACACATACTCACACCAGTAGCGCAACACATTGGAAGCATTGTGTTTTTTCTTCTCTGTGTTGCTTCAAGATTTCCAGCAAAGTGGACAGCGTGTGCATGCCACCGTTGAAAACGTTTGTTCCATGTCCTGTGACGCCTTGCAAACGTGTCCAGTGAAGCTATAGCCCAAAGCCCCTTTCGCAGAGCATTTTGTGTTTTGTGTGGTCAGGTGAGATCGCCCCTTCCTTTCTAGAGCTCTCCTGAGACAAAGTGGTGGATGTGGTGGACTCTAACCAAAGACTTCCCACCATCCTCCTAATGTTTCTTCCATACTGCATACTGCATCCTGCCCCCCCCCTCCACCCCACCACCCCACACTCCCCCCTCCCTCAAGCTGTTTCTTCCTGGACCGCTCCAAGTACAGTATGGCACCTCTTCTCTGATTCACAGGCGGCGTGCCAAAGCATGCGGTGACTTCACCATGAGACAACGGCAGAGCGTGTGAAGAGAGAAGAAAAGCATTTCTCAGATGGTGGATAGAAAGGTATTGTTTTATCAGCTTCTCTACACTCAACCATCTGTGAAACACAATTCAGATCTCAATTCACCAGGCCCTACAGAGTGGTGTCTGAGCTTTGTTTTTGTATAATTTCCTGTGATGCAAACCTGATGTGATGAACAAGTACAGCCAACTTTCTTCACGTCCAGATAAATGAATGCTGACTTTCAAATTAAGCTAATTAGCAAGCAACCATTGCTAATCAGTGCATCCAAAAACAACAAAAGAATGAGTTGCTCAATCCCATCAAGTTAGCTGATGTAAAATAATGAGTTTGTTAATGAAGTCTCCAAACGACTGTAATGGCAACCAAAGCAGTTTGTAAACTTTCAACAACCGACCAATCCAAACACATTGTGTCGATGGTGGCACCGTCAGGGCACATGGAGTAAACCAAAAACATGAATATGTTTAAATGGGGGCATTTACAGGAAGTAATTTCACTGTTTCTGTTTAGGGTTCACCGCTTCAACAAGGCCGAATGACAAAAAACAACTCAACTCCAGTACAGAACGTGCCATCTAATCCATCCCATTGTTCTGCTTGACGGAGAGAGAATGAAGACGTCTAATGAAGATGGGATGGACTCTAATCACAACATTGTTAGTGATGAAGTCGATGAGTCGAATGGTTGTTCTGGATTTTGGCAGTATCCTCAATATTGTGATGTATTCTAAATGTTGAATTGACGTGGTTTTACTAGTCTGATGTTCCTGCCTTTCAGGAATAACAGCTATAGACTGGTAGTAAAATTAACACCCCTACACGCTTGCTCATCATATAGTCATTACTAATAAGCCTTTCTCTATTTTTTTTCCCATTGCACAGAAACATTGTTGAAATACCCATCACATCCTCTATAATGAGGAGTTGGGTTACAATTATTGTCACATAAGATAGCTTGAGTGTGCAATGCAAGCACCGAGGCACCAAGCCCAGAAGGACAAGGGAATTGTTCTTAAAGGTAACATGGTATGAACATTTAATTGGAGTGTCATCGGCAGACATGGCGATAATAAGCGGTGGCCCCGAGGCATCAGTCATGCAGTGAGCAGTGCCACCGCTGCGTAGCTTGTCAATGGAGTGGAGAGGTAGCTGTCAATCAAAAAGTTGTCACATTTCCTTTGATTGTCATTGGCATGATTGGACGTCTATTGCCAGTAGTATTTTTGACCATGTCAGCAGCAGCAGCAGCAGCAGCAGCAGCAGCAGCAGCAGCAGCAGCAGCAGCAGCAGCAAACTGGCCCAAATCATTAGACCACCAGAACCAACAGGCTAATGTATGTTTCTCAGGAGACACAGGACAGGCATAATGGTCCTGTAAATTGTTCTTCCACACCGAGAAAGACTGACCCACTGGTACCAGTGTTGGATTTGAGATAAACAACAAAAAAAAGACAAAAATGTCTGACATCGCTGAAGAACATCCCAATCTGCCAGAGCTGTCACTCTGAAACCAGCATCACTTTGCCGGTCGGAAAAAAGGAGTCAGCTCGAAGTTTGATTTGATTACAGCATTCGAAACTTCGAGAGAATTGGAGCAAGAGAGACGCAGATGGAGACTGACGGAGATAGTTAGAAAAACCACTGATATTTGAGCTCCTAAAACGATAGAAGAAAGTATCATGAAAGACTGGAACACAAGTGTTAGATAGAAGAAGAGGAGTAGGAGGAGAGCCTCATCTAAGGTGATGGTGCGTGAGCTGGGATGTATTTGGGTGGCCTAGTTCGAGGACAAGGATGAGGTGAAAACCGCTTGGTGTTCTCTGTTCACGGGTGGAGAGAGAACATTAAGTGGTGGTTGGGTTGAAAGAGATCGTTGATCTCTTTCCTTTTTTTTAAAACTCTGTTGTCTCGTTGGGAAGACCCTCCTGCCCCCATGCCTGCAGTTCTCCTGGTATGAATAATATAAGGGCCACAGAGCTCCTTCTTACACCATCTGGGGGGACTAACAACATTAAGTGACTCATGTCACTGGGCATGTATATATTCTTACTAGGAACTGTAACACGTCCTGTAGATGTTTTTTTCACTTCCAAAAACAAAAAACATGTTTTCCATGCGTTTTATTTCAAGTTGAAAATGATGGGGGAGTGGTGGTTGTAAACAGAAAGAGGGAAACAGATCAACAGGAAAATACCAAGGGGGTAAATACCGGAGGCCAGTGTGGCAAACAGGAAAATGTGCTACCAAGGGGAAGTAAGGATAGGGGTGGGAGGTAGTGGGGTTGGGGGAGGGTGGGGGATGATGTCATGGAGGAGGGACCAGAGTGGGCAAATGAGGACTCTTACCTGTGCAGTCTGTCCTCCAGCAGCTCAATGTACTTGGCGGCATTCTCTTTCAGCAGTCTCTCTGTTACAGACACACACACACACACACAAACAGCAGTCTGTTACTTACACTTCATCTGCCATGTGCTAGACGTATCCTAGCAACCGTGGCCCTCTCTTACTCATTATCTATACTGTATGCGGAGGCTATTAGGAGAGGTACTGATTACGGTTCAGATCTGGTATTGTGCTGGAGAGGAATAACAGAGAGGCAGAGGCACTCTCAAGGTCTCTTTAGCTATCTCTCTCTGTTAGGAGCCATGCTTGCAGAGGTACGAGATGTATTTCTCTGCCCCTAGTGCAGATTGGATTCTGATTGGCCGAAGTCTCCATACTGTGCCAGATTGGCCGTGGGGCAAGTGGATTTGGAGAT
>JAOPJI010073462.1:0-10251 GCA_027122695.1 Merluccius productus | reverse complement strand
TTTCAAATTGAGACTTGTAACATTTGTTATCATCAGTGTAATTTTTATGATGTAAATTGAGGGAGAAAAAGCAGTATAGGCTCAAGAAAATCGGTATCGGCGTATCGGCTATCGGCTAAGGCTGATGAAAAAAAATCTGTATCGGTATCTGCCCTAAAAAATCGGTATCGGTCGATCCCTAGTTCACAGGTACAGTATGTTTTTATATGGGTAGGTCAAAAGGCCAAGCGGCATAATAGATTTGTAGCCTTTTTTAACATTTTAACGAAGAATAGTATAAAATCAAAAGGTGGGTTTTTGGAAAAAAGAAGCTTTGTGTTATTTGTGGGGCAGTTAGCTGGGTTCATCAGATGTCTTTTGACATGGGTAGGTGAAAAGGCCAAGCCGCATAATAGATTTAAAGCATTTAAAGCATTTCTTTTTACATGAAAAATATATACAAAATCAAACTGTGTTTTTTTTTGAGAAATTCAACTTTGTGTCATGTGTAGGACAGTTAGCTAAGTTCACCACATGTGTTTTGAACATGTTTAGGTCAAAAGGTCAAGCCACATAATAGATTTATAGCATTTAACATTTAAAAATTGTATAAAATCAAAGGATGTTTTTTTGAAGAAAAGAAGCTTTGTGTTATGTGCGGGGCAGTAGCTGAATTAATCAGATGTCTTTTGACATGGGTAGGTGAAAAGGCCAAGCCGCATAATAGATTTAAAGCTTTTAAAGCATTTTTTTAAATATTAAAAAATATATAAAGTCAAACAATGTGTTTTTTGAGAAATTAACATTGTTTTATGTGTAGGACAGTTAGCTGAGTTCACCCTATGTGTTTTAACATGTGTAGGTCAAAAGGACAAGCCGCATAATAGATTTAAAGCATTTATGAACATAAAAATTGTATAAAATCAAAAGATTGTTTTTTTGACAAACAAAGCTTTGTGTTATATAGACAGGCCTTGTATTAACACATCAAAGTTGGTTTGACACAAATTCGTCCATCGAAGCCAGTGCAAAATAGATTTTTCGAATGTGTCGAATATCCAATGTCCAATATAAAACCAACTTTACCACGGTCAAAAACAGCCGCTCCTAAATCTGGAGTGCACGCGTATTCTCTTTATGCATTGTAGGAGCAAGGGACACGGCAACTCTCCTGGTTGTTGTTTTTTGCGGGTTTAAAAAAAAATGCGTCCACACACGCATCGGATCACTAAATGTTCGCGTACACATGGCAACGACACCGTTGTGAAAACTATGTAATACATACCACACCTACAGGTGGCGCTGTAAAACGACACAGACAGACCGGACACACCAAAACTGTAGAATAAGACTGGGGTACTAAGTACTCTATACTTAGACTGATACTAAGTTGATAAAGCACGACAAGGTTTATAGTGCTAATAAACTTAGCAGCGCCTGCAGCACAAACACAATCAAAACAATCAAAGCAGCTACGGACGGATGTTTGGTGATGTCCGCCATTGTTGTTGTTGTTGTTGTGACCGGTTGTTGCGTGCAGGCTGGGGTCTTTCTTCTGGTCACGTGACAGTGACGACGGGACGGTGGCGTCATCGTTTTCACAAAGTAGCGGTTCCCTTGTCTACACGGCAACACCGAGGCGGCGTTGCCAGATCTTCCCACTCTGGGACCCGTTCTCAAAAAATATCGTTTCAGGTCACCCGAAACGCTGTTGCCTTGTGGATGAAAGGCCAAAACGATACAATATTTTATCGTTTTCACCTAAAAACATTCCCGTGTGTACGGGGCCTCAGTCACCAGTAGGAGGGTGTGTATGTGTGTGGGTTTGTGTGGAAGTGGGTGTGTATAGTGTGTGCGTCACCAGGGCGTAGCGGTAGTAATTTTCACCTGTTTGTAGTTCTTTGTTTTGCAATAGAGAGAGGGTGAGTGGGGTGCTGTTATTTTCTGTTGACCACAATCTATGACACAACATAATGTAAGTCAACGCCTGTATGTCTTTATCAATAAAACAATCAAAAGCAGCTACGGACTGATGTTTTGTTTGTACATAGTGTGTCGGACAGAGCTCCCTATATTATCCTCTTGGCGGCTAATTGTTGCGCTGGATAGCCACTACCACATGCATTAACGCGTCCCAGAGAAACTGTAAAAATAATAGTGAAACCTGTGGTACTTTACTGTCAGGAGAACGGGGCAGTAGCTTCATTCCTTCATTTAAACTCAAGTTAGCTAGTTAGGCAAGGCAACTTTATTTATATAGCACATTTCATACACGAGGCAGAGGCTCAAAGTGCTTCACATACAATAAAATTAAATAAGAAAATTAAATAAGAAAATAATAAAGAACAGTTACAAAAAAGTTATAAAATAATAAAGATAAAAAAGTGCAGTAAAGTTAAAAGTGCAATATAGTTAAGATTTAGCAGAAGGCTTAAGTGAACAAAAACGTTTTTAATCTTGATTTAAAAGTAGTCAGAGTTGTCTTAAATCTCAGGAAGTTTATTCCAGCTATTTGTTGCATAGTAAATAAATCCTGCTTTCCCATGTTTTGTATTGACTCTGGGAACCATTAACAGATTGGTCCCAGATGATCTTAGTGGTCCAAGAGGCTCGTGTAGCGAAAGCATTTCAGTGATATACTTTGGCCCTCAGCCATGTAGTGATTTATAGGTGAGCAGTAGAATTTTTAAGTCAAGTTTAGTGACTTCAAAGTTTAGTTGAGTGGCATAAATGAATAAAAAAACTGTTACCCCTGTTACCCCTATTCCATATTCCTTACCCAAATATAGAGCATCTATAAAGTCACCAGCAGAGGTCCCCATCACCCACCGTGAAGGTTATAATATTGACATGGTTTTAAATAATACAATTAATAACAATAATAATAATAATTTAAAATCTCAAGCTGGTTCGGTTTCTTCCTCACTGCCCTGTGCGTTGAGGCCCTCCAGACTGGGCCGCTATGGGCCCGACCACAGTGAGCGGGGTGGTCCTCCTCGCCACTGGGTCTGTGCCTGGATACTAAGCCCTTCAACCACATCCTCCATGCCATGTCTGATGTCCTGGGGAGGGGGGGTTCTCTGCCGAGTCATTGACCCCAGCTGAGGCACATACTACCCACATACACAGACACATACACCCTTCAAGTTGGGGATGCAGACTAGGGAAAAACCGTAGGTTGTGAGGTCTGGCTGGCTAGGTTTGTGGTATTGTATTATATGTAACTACGCATTCACAGTAGTTAATTCACAATCACATTCACATAGTTACAGATTAGCTACCAGGGGGCAATGAAAAATAGATTAGACTACACCGACATCCAGAGGGGTCATGTCAGACCCTGTAATAAGACCTTAGTAGTTTTTGCCAATTTGAAAAGGGCCGCTAAAGGGTTACAGGTTTGGGAAATGGGATTCCCATTTCGTTCTTCCAAAAAATACAACTCCTCCCATTCAAGTAAGAATGTCCTGTGCTCCTCATATTTGCGCTTAGCTTTGCTGACTCTGCCATGGCGATTCGTTCAGTAGCACTAGCCTCGTCTGCACAAGTATGTTTGGGCTAGAGTATCTATGTATCACGTATCAATCACATGAGATATTTTAAAAAATATTGGCAAATGTATTGGCAGTATTGTCAATTATTCAAATGCATTTTGATTTATCAGAAATATATTTTAAAATGTAAGAAAAAAAAACGAGAACACCGATAGAACAGCCCCAAGCTGCACAGGAGCAGGCAAAGAGCCGCATGTGGCTTGGGAGCCGCAGGTTCGCCACCCCTGCTCTAGCCCAACCGGGAAGTGATTCAAATCGGTCGTGCAGAGGTCATCACAATTAATAGGAGTCTAGAATGACTTGGGGATAAGATAGAAACATGGGGTGTCTTTTATATGAATCAGGGCATTACAGTCTAATACGATACGTTATTTAATAATGTTACATGGTAGGATCTAGTCCAACAGGAAGGGGTGTAACCACTTGCATGTGACCATGTATATTTATACATATAATGGTAGCAGTAGTAGCAGTAGTAGTAGTAGTAGTAGTAGTATTAGTGATAGTAGCAGTAGTAGTAGTAGCAGTAGTAGTGGTGGTAGTAGTAGTAGTAGTAGTAGTCGTAGTAGTTGTAGTAGAAGCAGTAGTAGGAGGGAGAGAGGGAGAGGGTTTCGTCAGCTAATCACAATCAGCTGTGTTACTGTATTTGGAGCCTGAAAATGCTGAGTTATTGTTGAGCAGAACTGGTGATAACACACAGAGAGCCCTGCCGAGGTACCTCTCGCAGAAGACACCATAGCTCAAAAACTGTAGGTAATTTCAGTGAACAGCTTTCCCCAGCGTTCTACACACCGAGCTTGCTGAAGACTGTAGACATGCATACATGTGGATAAAGTAAAAAATGACTGAGATATCACAGTTTAAAGTCCCACATTTGTGTTTTTGCTCAACAGTACAGATCCGAAAGAGGACACATTTGTCTATGTTTTTATGTTTTTACAATTTTGAAGAAGCAGAAAGGCAGCAGAGGATCAGTGGGTGACATCACAGGTGACTACAAGATTTCAAAAAGTTGAATACAAGTTTAATAGTTCAAAGTCTTGTAAACCCGAAGTTTAACTGAAGTCTGTAGCTGAAAGTATGCAGAAGGAGTTGCATAAGTGGAGTAGGTTGAAAGGGATTGGAAGATTCCTCCCATTGACTTACATTGTCAAAATCTTTTGAAAAAAGCTTAATATTTTATATTTTAGTAGAAAAGGTAGAAAAAAAGCCATAATGTCCTCAAAGAGCTGAACATTTTAATAATAAAGATTACATAACACACACTAGAGTGAATGCTGCTGAATCAGCATAAACATATAACTTCAAAGATTAGATAAAATGTTCAATTGTAAATATTATTTTAAAATGTACTGTAGAATTTTGAAGAACGAAAATAAAATGTTTAATTTTGTTATGCATTTTATTTTCGCCCTCGGAAAGTGACCACAATTATTAGGGATTGCGGTCACTTTCAGAGGGAGAAGTCTGCATTGGAAAAGTCCGTAACATGTGTCAGGGATTTGTAGCGAAGAAACACTGCCCTCTTCTGGACAGAAACGGCTTTGACGCAAAGTTAAGTTAGTCTACAGCAAAAGGCAGCAGAGTAGAGCCGCTTCGCGAAGCTCAGCGTACCTGGCTGGCAGAAAATTACAGGAAATACAGGCAAGTTAAGTCAAGAGATTTCAGGTATTTTGAAATGATAATTGATCACATTCTCTAAAGTTCGTTGGCTCTCATGTGACCGTTGTTATGCGTGAACCAAATGAAAGCTTTCCCCGCAGGTGCGATTATGAAACTGAATGTAAGTACGTTTACATACATGCATAATGGCATTTCAGATCCAATTATGATCCACGTTTTCTAAACAAAGCGAGTTTCATAAACTCTCACAAACAGATGTGTTCTCACAATTCACATCCTAGAACCGAGTAGGCCTACTCGGTTTGTTTGTGTCAGGCCTTTGACACAAACAAACCTGGACACATTTTAATGTCTTACAATTCATTGATTGTAAATATGTTTTGTATTTCCCCTCCATGCATTTTTTGCGCAGGTAATAATGTTTGAATAACCGTGACATGTATAGGATCAGGCCTATTCCTAATCTAGGAAACAAACTCAAATTGGGAGGCATAATTCCGTTTATCAACCATCAACGGTTTGACTGGTTATCTTTATGAGCATTCGTGGCAGTTTGTTTTGTGACTGGCTGATAATATTGTAGTTTAGCGTAGGCCAACCAACAGGGTACTCAAACTATCAAATGACGTGTGTAGGCTAAATAGATAAAGGGTTAGGTTTAAAGTGATGCAATGTGAAGGCAGTAGGCAGTACAAACTTATGAAACATACAATATCACTGTCTGTGTTATTTTCACTTAGGACCTATTTAGCATTTAATATATTCAGTCTCAAAGAGAAACTATCATAAAAAGCCCCAACTTGCGTAATTCTTTACTGAAATTGAAAGGGAAACTTGAGGAATCCTTCCACTTTTTTATTCCACTTTATGGTTTTCTTACATCATATTTCTTTTTAAATCCATCCTCCTATGGAGACAGAGTCATTTGTTTTTCTATTGCTGCAGGAATCTACAATGCTGCATGCATGCATGTTCCTGGTAGTGTTGGAGGCAATGGCTGTAGTCCAGGTGACAGGCTACAGTAACGGTAAAGTCACCGTAGCATGTGGAAACATGGTGCCTCAACACGACCATCGCTCCAGTCCTGATCCTCCTCCGTACAGCATCACTGTGGATAAATCAACCATTCACCCTGGAGAGAGCATCACTGGTAAAGCCTCCTAATGGCAATTAAATGGCCGTTTCAATAGTGTAGCATAGACCGTCAATAATCTGAACTAGACTCAACTGTCTGTAATGTTTATTTTTATCCCTTTGCATTTTCATTAACATAGCTACTACTACTCATGTTGTGTAAATAAATAGATCTAATTTCTGTATTCAATTTTCTATTAACTACTAATTTTTCATCTCTTTTTCTGTTGGGATTTATAAAGTACCATGTTATCATACATCATTTTCATGTGTTTGGGCTTGTGTGTGCACATGCATGCGTGCTATGGATAAAATATTATATTGCAGATTATTTTTGTGTATTTTGTCAACTCTTTTTTCTTTTTCCTACTCTCTGACATCCTCCACAACCACCCCCCTCACCCCCATTCACACCCTGCCTCTTAGTAACTCTGCAAGCTAGCAGCGGCTCCCACCCATTCAAAGGCTTCCTCATGGAGGCCAGGGACGCTGCAGACCCCAGTCCCAACACAACGGCAGCCTGGGGCTCCTTCAGCCTCCTGCAGCCTGACATCTCACAGCTGCTAGACTGCGGGGGCAAACAGGTGATGGTGATCAGGCCACACTTTGCAGTGTGTGACATACCAACACTTCCATCCAAAGTACTTTACAATCATCATTAAAGTCATTTTGACTGCTCCCAGTCCAGTCATTTGTCATTTTGACTCAGGCATGAGTGCTGTTTCCAGATTAAAAGAGGAAGTATGTGTATATATATAGTAAGTGTGTGAATATATATATATTCCTCCCAACCACACTTTACCAACTGTATGAAAATGTAGTCTGTCAACTCATTTCAACAGTTAAGAGGACCACACCGGAGTCAAAATTGCTAGTTCAGCAGGGTGTGATTGTAATATTATTATTTATAATGCACTGCTGAGCTAAGGAATACTTGAGTGAATGTGTATATATGTTAGTCCGCTGGAAGGGGAAGGGAGGGTAGCATACACTTTGTTTTATTTTTTTGTAACTTTGTGATCCGTTGTATTTTTTTAAAGGGGTCTGGTGTAAGCCATAGAAATGGTTCCAAAAAAGAGCAAGTGCAGGTCATGTGGAAATGCCTTGAGAATCCTCCACTAAAAGTCCAGTTCTTGTGAGTTTACATAAACACACACAATTATGTGATACTATTCTGTTTTCTCACATTCTCACATTTTGTTTTCTTAATATATCATGTTTTTTTGTTTCACCATGTATTTCTCTATAAAGAGACAGAGACAGAGATAAGATAAAAACACAAGTACAACTAGAAGTATTTAGATGTAATTATGCGCTTGGTAAGCTTGCTGCTATTTTAGCTTTCAAAGTGATTCCATGAGAACATTGTTATGTCAATGTTAAAACATTATGTAAGGGATAATCCACGACAAGGTGTGCATGTATCGAAAAATAATGCATGCTGTGGGGGACTAAGAACCCTCCGCGATGTGAATTATTGTTTGATACATGCACACCTGAGTGGATTTTCCCGCTTATACCATGGCCACTTGCAAATCATTAAAATATAAGGGTGTTGATTCATATTTTGGGGTACCGGTAATTCTGTCTCAAAATTACAACTTTTAGCTCACACTACTTTTTGTGTTCCTGGAAACAAACGGCAAATGACTGGAGACATATGGGTCTGACTAATGCCTGGAACGCAATCAGTTAACATGAGATTCATATGGAATGCAGATGTTGCCTTATTACTCCAGTAAATAGAGACAATCTTAGTAACAACCTGGCAACGGGGAAGCTTTCTAAACGTAGTCCCATCTGAGTCCTGTCCATGTTATTAACGTTATTAATGTTTCATTTTGCACATTCATTTAGACCAGTGATAAGACTTCTTATGTTATGATCACGTCATAGCCATGCAGTTATCAAAAGTTAATCAACACCCCTCCAGCCAATCAGAATCGAGGATTCACCTGGACCATGGTATAAATTGCTATATCTGGAACTAATCCGGATTAACACAATAAATCACTCAATACCTTGGGACATAGTGAAAGCAAAACCAGCTGCTTAGTAATTAACTAACTAGAGACTTTACACTCTAGTTGTTTGCACCTGAGCTTCAGACAGATCAAGTCACAATAGAAATGCTCAAAAACTCCCCATGGAAAACATAACGAACAAACGGGTACTACAACAACGTATCATTCAAGTTAAAAATAAACCACAGCTTCCAAATGGGTACTACAACAACACATCATTCAAGTTCAAAATAAACCACATAATTTCTAGTATTATTGTAGTGAGGGAGAGGATAGTACTGGTACACTGGTATTGGTACCTCAGAGAAATCAGTGTTTTTGTTAATATATATATTTTTCAAATTCTAATGTTGCAATTCTATTGAGTATATATGTGATTGTCCATAACATAATGTCAACAAAATACTATAGCAGCACATACAGCTTAGTAAATGCAATGATAAAAGTTTTTTCTGGTGTCAATCTTTTCACATTTTAAATGGTACTTTTCATGTGTCACGTGTTCGTTCTCCAGCGCTACTGTGGTGCAGAAGTACAAGGTGTTTTGGGTCCAAATCCCAGGACCAGTGTTGTCCATTACAGGAGCTGCTACTGTTTCAACCACACCTGATGTCATCCCGTTCACCACCACAGCTACTGCCATGTCTGCAGCGGTGAGTGTGAGGATGACCCATTGTACTGTGTGTTACACTTTGTGGTGGATACACTGCAGTCACACCACTTGAGTTAAAGGAACATTAAAAGAACCAAGCGTCAAATAATGCAGTGTTTCCCCTACAAGCATGATTACTAGCACCAATGCAATCAGACATTTTATTTTTAGAATTAAAAATGATGTTGGGCACCCCAAATGCTATTTGTTTTCAAGGCTTGAAAACGTAATGTTTTTCCAATCGTTACGATCCGAAAGAAAACAATATTATAACAGTTCTGTTCTTGCGTTTTGCCCCCAGCATAAAGTTCCTGAAACGGTTTAAACAAAAACAAAACAGTTAATAACTTTATTTTCTGCAAATCACTTCTAGCGCTTGCCTGCGGCCACTCTCCGCTCAAGGCCTAATGGACAATGCACAACACAACAACACAAAATTCTCACGTGGATTAGGCACAATATAAGGATTAACTGTAGGTGTACATGTGTAAAGTAGCCATGGTACACTAGTCTTTTAAGAAGGATATTTAATGTATCCTTATCTATTTACCAAAATAGCCTACAAAAGGCTGGAATTTGGTGAGTCAGTTTTTACTCACAAAGACTTGCGGCTCTGTGTCCCCTTCCCTTAACAAAATACAGGGAAATGCGTTACAATCCATATTTGTGTTTTAAAATAATGAATTCCATGCTCTGATGGATGTGTTTGATTCGAAAGGGTTTCTATGAGCCAATCAGATGCACATCAACCCACTGGCAAGAAATGTCTAGTTTAGTTCATATTCTTAAAAAGTCCCACAAACATGAAATAGTAGCCTTTTTGTACTTAAAATGCCTGCTTGTAATACTATGTGCGTCACTTATGGCACCCATTGCACTCCTAACCATCCCTGGAAGGAGGGATCACCCACTCTGCGTGCCTTCTCAAGATTTCTTCCTGATAGTCAAGGGGGAAAAAAAGGGGGTTTTCTTGCCTTTGGGGGGCTATGGTTAGGGGGTGTCATAAATGTGTGGCCTGTAAAGCCATTTGAGATTGTAACTGTGATTAAGGGCTATACAAATAATACATATACATAAAATGTACTTGACTTGACTAGCCTAGTGGCTGTTTAAAGGTCCTGTAGACAACTTATTTATTATTTGCTTTAACGTATCAATAGGAAGTAAATGTTGATTGCAAAGTGTAATGGGTAATAATGACACCATCTGCGTTTAGATTGGTTCCCTTAGCTTCCCTATAAGCCTCGCTTTCACTATGCAGCTCTGTCTGCCACCGGGTACGATC
>JAOPJI010073406.1:0-10257 GCA_027122695.1 Merluccius productus | reverse complement strand
CTGCTCCTCATCACCACCAGAGCTGCTCCTCATTACCACCAGCGCTGCTCCTCATCACCACCAGAGCTGCTCCTCATCACCACTAGAGCTGCTCCTCATCACCACCAAAGCTGCTCCTCATCACCACCAGAGCTGCTCCTCATCACCACCAGAACTGCTCCTCATCACCACCAGAGCTGCTCCTCATCACCACCAGCGTCTACAGGAGCAGTAGTATGAATTAGCGGCCGGTTCGTGCGGACGTTCGTTTGATTTTGTCTTCCACTTCCCCACCTTCGCCATTTATCTCTCGATAATCGAGTCGGCATTTATCCCATGCACGGCGCCGTCAAATGTCATCTCACCCAAGTGTGAAGATTTGAGCATTTTGAAGTGTGAACCGTGGAGATGCTGAGCATCCGAGCGTGGCGTTAGATCAGTACCACGCATGTCAGTGTTTCCCAGCGCCACGGTAACAAGGACATCACCTGCGTGTGGCGAGGATGGGGATGTTTTACCGCCAGGCCTGACACCTTACACGACAAATACATGTCTTCCTATTCCACAGGATACACATTTATCCAATAACCTGTGTGCTTTTGTGTGTGTGTGTGTGTGTGTGTGTGTGTGTGTGTGTGTGTGTGTGTGTGTGTGTGTGTGTGTGTGATCACATGTGTGTGCGTGTGTGTGTGTATAGGAGGTAAACACAGTACAGGAAGACACAACTCACCATTGGCCCCTCGAACCCCAGCTCCCCGCGGGCGCCTGCGGGCCCCGGCGGCCCCTGGCGGGAAACGGAGACAAGTGATAATTAGCGGCGGGACGGAGCGGGAGCATCCATCCACACGCTGACCCGCTGAACTGCCGTCGGGCGGACATGTCTGTCCCTCCGCAGCGCTACAGCTGTGTCTCCTTTCAACAGCCGCGCGTTTACAAAATCATTGACAGCTTCGATTTAGTTTGAAACACAAAATACACAAGAGACATTTTGTGTAACAAGTACAAGTTAATGTACAAAGTTTGAGTACGTAGGTTTGAACTTTTGAACGGCCGCTATTTGCATCACATTTCCTTTTAATTTGCATTTGTTTTTAGTTTCAACGTGTCTCTGAGTAAAGGTGACGTCACATTGGAAAACTTACAGTTAGCAATTAGCAGACTTACAATTACAATTACATTTGTCAGGAGGAAGTGTAACAATATATTCGATACATTCGATTTCACAAGGACGAGTTCCAAGCTAATTTCATTGCTAAGTTAACCCATCGCTAGCATACAGCAGAGATAGCTAGGGTAAGATGCTAAGCGCTAAGAGGCTAATATACAAGTGCCAGGAGGACGTACGATCGGCAGGGAGCTCGACATTAAGAAAAAACTTTAGGACTATCCGATCCCTTGAGTTGGTTTTGGACGGATATGAACACATATTCAACGTGACTCCGTGACTCACGTGGTTCCCTTTAGGACCTGGGGGACCAATACTTCCGCGGCGTCCCTGTAAACACAACAACGCCGTCAGCATCAACACCGACAACCGAACGCTGCCTCATAAGGAGAGAGACACCATCATGAACGGTCCTTATAAAACCTGGAAATGCCAAAAAAGTTTGTCCTCATTAAGACATGAAAGCGCACAGGAAGACCTACCTGGGACCCGTGGGATCCGGGCGGTCCCACCAGTCCTTCTAGACCTTGAGGGCCCTGAGAATAGAGAGCAAGCGGGTTTGTATTTGTCGCTGTACTTTTACTTATATTTGTCTGTGTGTATGTGTGTGTATGAGTGTGTGTGTGTATGAGTGTGTGTGTGTGTGTGTGCGCGTGTGTGTGTGATGTCACCTGCGGTCCTTTGGGGCCGGCGGCTCCTGCAGGTCCGACGTCCCCCTGGGAAACCCGACGTTACAGGTGTGAGACGTTTGCCCGGTTTGGACCAAAAGACACGTTTCATATATATATTCACACATCATCAGGGGGTCGACGGTTCTGACCTGGGATCCATTGACTCCTTGGGCACCGACTGACCCAGTGACACCCGTCGCTCCCTGTGACACACACACACACACACACACACACACACACACACACATTTGCTGTTTAAATGAACGCTTGATACACCAATCTTCACTAAACTAAAACCTAGACCTCATCATCATAATACACTGGGAGCTCTGGCGGTCCTCCATCTTACCGGCGGTCCCGTTGTCCCCGGTACTCCGTCCAGTCCCGTCTCCCCCTGTCACAGAGCACAAGCGGTGGCGGTATCAGAAGTGAAAGTAGCACGGGAAGCAGAAGTAGTAGAAGTAGAACTGTCTCTGTCAGAAATCACTCATGTCAAAGAGAGATTGGACCGCCGATGGCGTTGCCTTGGTGATACACTTTAGTTTGGCGGTGTCTGTGGTTCCAGGGAGATCTAGGGGATCTCCCTGCTGCAGGATGTACAAGCGTGACATGCAGGGGTCAGATACAGCAGGACGTCATGACAACAGGGAGCACCAGACCCCCCCCCCCCCCAACATGGGCTACATCAGATATCTCCACCCATTGTGTCGGTGACATGACATACAGTACAGAGCAGAACCGAAGCGGGTGGAGGGCGGCGGCGGCGGTGGCGGCCGGTGAAATCCAGCTCTGCTCTTCACTTCACAGAGAGTGTGTGTGTGTGAGATGGAAGGTGTTTTAATGGACCGCCTATCGGTGTACGAGCGTTTGATTTGACCGCGCTAGCTGTCAGCTGATGGGCGGTGGCGGCGGCGGCGGCGCGTGACAAGGGCGTCCCGCCCAGAAGTATGTGCCCATGTTTGGCATGCAGGGAAATGGCGCGTGGTCCCTAATTGATGAATGTAATGATGCTGAACCAGAGAGGAAACTAGAGTTGTTGCCTTCGTGTGGGTCCATCAACGACATAAAACCGACATTTCCACCAACTGAGTTTGTAAATATCAATGCCACCTGGTTGTAAAGGTAAATGATGGTTTATTTATTTGATCTCTTAAGAAATGTGTGTTTCTGTTGGTGAATAAAATCCCTCACAAATAATATATGGCTGTTATAGAGCTTGTATCTTGTCTATATCTATCTATCTGCCTGTCTGTCTACTTACGTCCCTACCTATATATCTATGTCTAGTTAACAGTATCTAGTTAGCCATGTAAACCAATGTGTTTGTCTTTCTGTCTGTCTGTCCATCTCTGCCAGACGATCTGAATGTTTCTTATTTGCCACCATCTCTCTATTGTGCCCAGAGTGTTGCAGGTCAGGGTCGGTCTCATTGGTCTGCGAATGAGAGAGGTGCGAGATGTTGCATCAGTTTGAATCTCTGTCACTTCGCATGATATGAAAAAGCAGAATCTAATAAGTAGACATGTTGACTGTAAATAATAAGAGCATATAATCAGTTACTGTAGATGATGACTGGTATTCCGGTTAGGGTGGTTTCCCTTGAGATATTTCAGCAATAAGCCCCGCAAGGCCGTGGTTTACAGTGATTGTAGAACAGCTAAGAGACATCTGAACCAATCGGAGTGAAAGATCGGTAGGCGTGTGAGTTGACAATTAATTCTAATTTAAAGGAACACTTTGGGAGAAGTTATCCTCTGGAGAAGTCTCAAACTCTCCTTGGCGAGACACCATAACAAACAGACCGGATTAAGCAATAGGTAAGACAATTATTTTATTTCTCTGTAGGGGTCATTTCCACAATGTTGTCAGACACTTATAATACCAATCTGAGCCTGTCAATGGCAAACAAGCACTTTGAGAGGACGTACTGACGGGGCGCTAAAGCCCTACAGTTTTACATTGCTGACCCTCTCGCTCAGTACTGGACCGATTGCAAAAATTGTCTGAGACCCAAAATGATGGGAGACTACGGTCCAAGTTGAAAAATCCAGAAGTCACCCTTTAATATATATAGTCTAAGTAGGCCTTTGTTGTGGTATTGTGCAACCAAAAGAAAATCTGCTGTAAGGATGTTTGGGTCACTCATAATGCAGCAATAAACTAAATTGTATCAGTACACGCACACACACACACACACACACACACACACAGGTCCCTTGTGTTGGTGTTAATGGGTACACCCAGTGTGATGGAAAGTGAAGCCGTGTACAGGTTCTATTCCCAGGTTGTTGTGCTCTTGTGCACTGAGCTGCAAGTCTTGGCTCAGCCCAGCTCAGCCACTGTCCTCAGCATCAGCACCACACGGTCACTGCACTACTTAATGAAGTGTGTGTGGGGAAGATGAATGACTTGGCTGGCTGTCCCTGAGTGTCCCTGCAGTGCTCCCAACCTTTTGTGTCCTCATAGAAATAATAATAATAATAATAATATTAATAGTAATAGTAATAATAATGGTGATCATAATTATTTTTGTAATTATTATGATTAAATAAAAATACATATTATAATACTAATAATAACATAATAAATTATTATAATGAAATAATGATAATAATAATAATGATGATGATGATGATGAAGAATGCCTTTACTTGTCACTAGTCACGTACCAGCGAGATTGGGCCGTACCCTGCCCAACATATACAACACATACAATATGACAGGGCAGGATGGCAGAGCATTTTGCGGGGCAGAAAACAGCAAAACATGAGGAGAGGGGAGGAGAGAAAAAACAACCCCCCAGACTATGCCCCTATAGGGAGTACAGTGTGGGAACAGGAAAAAACACCTCAGCAACAAAAAACACATAAACTTTTACAACACTTTTTCACAACATGAATCACATAACTTGCAACACGAGAGGGGAGTGGGGGGTGGAGGTTATCCAACTTCTGGCAGCAAGACAGCCTGGTCGGGGACCGCAATCCTCAGGCCCGCTTACCAGACCGGGGGTACAAGCGGCGAAGGCGGGGGATTTGGGTAGTGGGGAGGTAGAGTAGACAGGACAGGACAAGACAAACTAGAGAGCGAAGCTGGGAGATAAGGGGAAGGAGAGAGTAACAATCAACACAGTGAGATCTGGTATCTAGACTGCTACACACAACTGGTACATCTAGACTGGTACATCTAGACTGGTACATCTAGACTGCTAAACCTAGACTGGTACATCTAGACTGCTACACCTAGACTGGTACATCTAGACAGGTAAATCTAGACTGGTACATCTAGACTGCTACACCTAGACTGGTACATCTAGACTGCTACACCTAGACTGGTAAATCTAGACTACTACACCTAGACTGGTACATCTAGACAGGTAAATCTAGACTGCTACATCTAGACTGGTACATCTAGACAGGTAAATCTAGACTGCTACATCTAGGCAGGGAACTAAATAAATGGATGCTCTTCTTTCGCCTTGTTGTAGATCACCTGTGATTTTAAAATGTGACGTTTCAGTTGAGTTAATGTTTCAACACAACTAGTCGGAAGGAGTCGTCATTTGACTGCATTCTGGACGGGGTAAGGACATAACTGCAGCAATGGCAAAGCAATTGATGACCCTAGTAAGTGCTACTTACTTTTTATGGTTATTATATGGCATAATTGTATTTTGAAAGGAATACCTGACTAGGATATGAGGATAAATGTTCTCTGTTTCTGCAGCTAGAGTACCCTCTTGTAATCGCTGCCATTTTCATTATTGGCATCGGTGGATCGTTTCAGTATGGCTTTCATGTTTCAGTCATGACTTCTCCCTCTTTGGTAAGCAAAACTTCATAAATATAAAGCTTTATGTATCATATATCAAGTACTTTGGGCCTTACTTGCTAGACCTGAATATATTATAAGTAACTGTTTGAGAATGTTATGTGTAAAAAGCTCTGTTGGGTCAGGACCGGGTCAGGACCTCTCTAGTGTGTTGGGTCAGGACCTCTCTGGGGTTTTGGGTCAGGACCTCTCTAGTGTGCTGGGTCAGGAACAATTTAGTGTGTTGGTCAGGACTTCTCTAGTGTTTTGGGTCAGGACCTCTCTAGTGTGTTGGGTCAGGACCAATTTAGTGTGTTGGTCAGGACCGGAGACATGCCCAAATATATGATTATACTACACACACACACACACACACACACTAACAACACGTGGTGGTTGTAGTTCATAAAGGAGCTGGTGAACACGACGGGAACAGAACGCTACGGTGTCCGTCTGGACGAGGGGCAGGTCTCTCTCATCTGGTCCTTCCTCGTCTCCATCTTCTGCATCGGAGGTATGCTGGGGTCCCTGCTGGCAGAACAAATGTGCAAGAAGTACGGCAGGTCAGTAATTGCAGATTCATAGTGAAAGAAGGAGGGTAAATGAATCACCAAGACAGTGGATGAGTTAAAACCCGTCATCACACCATCATCAGGAGTGGAAAAACGCGAAGGCCATGCTCATGCTTTCCTTTCTTCACTGCCAACCAACCTCAACACAACAAACCTCCTCTGGTTCTAGACTCTTTAGCTTAACTGCAGGGAGACCCGGAGGCTTCTTGTACAACAAGTCTTCTATAAGGTTTTTACTCAGAAAACCAAGATTAAGTGTAACATTCCAAACTGTAATCCTGACAAACACCATTGAGTTGTATATTGTTTAAATATGGCTGCTTTTACGAGTCAAAGGGTCAGGGGGGATGTGTTTGGATAGCCTTTAATCTCAAAGAGTAAAGTCCTTCACTGAACTCATTACACTTTTTGTGTGGTTGTTTAAATATCTAACCCTGAATCTTTTTACCTGCCAAATGGTAGAATCCATCAGCCATCAGAGTTGATTTTTATCTTTATATTTCCAGTACAATGTTGTGAGGAATACTGTACGATGTTTCAACAAAAAGTCAAATTTCATCACAGCTATCTCGCCATTAGCTATTATGCAGTTGCTTCAGATAATATTTTGCAATGCTATCCTTATAGCTAGATTTTACAAGTATAGATTATTTTTGTCTGATTAGGTGATGGTACCACCCAGTGTCTATCATCTTATCTATCCGCTGATTGTCGTTGTTATACAAAGTCTGTATTATGTAGATTTTACTGCATTTAAGACTACTTTTTACTGAACTGTGTCAGGATCCTGCTTGAAATCATGTTAGTTCATTAGATGTGGCTGTGTTGCTGTTTGAGTTTTCAGTAAAGTGTCTTGTTCACTTTTGAGACTTCATCTCCTGCCTTGTTTCTGCGTTTGGGTCGTTCTGCATAACCTGTCTTGGTGTACCCTGACCCTTCTCTCCTTGCACAAGTGAAAACAAGCTTGTGGCCTACTCCTGCTGTCTTACCCATACAGAACATAATTGGGACATTGGGAAAAAAAAATCTGGAGGTCTATAATAAACTGGCTCTACAGTAAACATTGGCTCAGAGGAGACGTTGGCTGGAGGGCTAAATCATCCATTCATCATTTGGAGGATCCCTGAACGTCTCTCCACTCCTGTCAAGCTTGGTGGGTTTGACTTTGATTTTATCCTCTCCTACAATCCTGAGACCAAGAACCAGAAGATCTCCAGAAAGTGTAACTCACCTGAACAAGAGAAGACACCTGAAACCAATCCATTTGAGCTCCAGGGTTGTGGAATCGAGATCATCATCAGAGGGGCTATAGATCCTGGGCATGGGCCACCCAGTTGCATTTTTGTTCCCACTAATGTTTGCTACCGGGTCTGGCAGTTCATCCTGCTATGGCTAGAAAAATAGAGTTCAGACATTTTGGTGGACTGCCAAAGAAAGGGAGCCTGGCAAGCCAGACCCATGGTAGCCCGACTTCCGACTCCGCCCCTCACGCTGTGATTGGCCTGACAGATTTTCTGTTTCCAGGACAGAAAGTCGACGGAGAAGTGCTAGACCTCCCTGGCTGCAAAATAAATTTGCTGCCGCTAACGGCGTCTAGATTTCTAGGCTAAAAGAACGGGAGTCCTTTGTCCTTTATACCCTAACCCTTACCACATCACATTCTCTGGGTCTTCTGCATCCTCTTTCCATTCCTTACTATTCATTATCTCACATTTCATGAGTTTCATGGCTTCCATCTTCCAATCATAAAATAACTATTTTGATGACTTTGTTTTGTGTTGACCAGTGTTTTGTGTCTCTCACCCAACTCCCTGCAAGCGACAGACTTAAGAGCTCGCAGGCCAACCAGGTGTCCTAATGCCTGGAATGTGTGGATCAACCTCACGTTTAGGACTGAGCTACAGAACAGTGCTTGAACTTGAGTTGATCAGACCCAATATGAGCCCTGTACTGACAGTAGGCCAGTTCTCAGTTATCTCTTTAATCCTTAGAAAGCAATGTCTTCTGCTGAACAATCTGCCGGCCATCCTTGCTGCAGTTTTGATGGTACTGAGTAAAAAGGCCGTGTCCTTTGAGATGATCATGGTCGCACGTTTACTCTATGGCATCAACACTGGTAAGCCCATAAGAAATTCCTTTCCATTTTTCCATTCCCCATTTGCTTTATGGGTAGTTGCTCAATAACCCCTCCCCCCCAACGCATGCACTCGTACACACAAACACACCATAATCAATTCCTATTTATACTTGGACTTGTAAATCTTTCAGACCCATGAGGTCATTAGCCATCCAATTATAGATTATTGACTGCTCTAGTGAATGATGGCTCCCTCTTATTCTTCTCAAGGGGTTGGCGTTACTCTCCACCCCATGTACTTGGTAGAATGCGCCCCAAAGAACTTGCGAGGAACAGTGGGCGTGATGGTTGCTACCTTCTGCTCTTTAGGGAAGTTCATTGGTCAGCTCCTGGGGATCAGGTAAGTCAACACACTAAGACATTGTGTTTAGTCACATGGTGTTGAATTAACATGCTGAACATTCACTTAATTTCTCTTGGCAACAGACAATTCACACATTGTTTTGAGTTGAAATGTGTCAGAAATCAGTGACGGGTATTTCATAATGAATTGCAAATGTTTGTATGGCTAGTATGACCTGGACATGGCTCTATTCTCCCACCATCCAAATCTTTTGATGGCTCAGCATGATGAGAGATTGGACCTTTCATATAATATATATTTCATATAATAATCTAAAACAATCCTGTACTAATGATGTGATTGATGGATGGTTCCTCTGCAGTGAGTTGCTGGGAACAGAAGACCGCTGGGTTTGGCTGCTGGGTTTCAGTGGTTTTGCTGCTCTGCTCCAGCTCTCCACCCTGCCTCTCCTGCCGGAGTCTCCCCGCTACCTCCTGCTCAACAGGAGCGACCACCAGGGTTATGATAGAGGTGTGCCCACTGACCTAAAACCCAGTATAACGTCTTTTTAATGCAACCGCTGGTGTTCTGACTTCAACCGTAAGGTGTCTGTGTTGTGTCCACACTCTGCTACACTCAGCTGCTAAGAGGCTGTGGGGCTCCAGGGACTACAGTGTGGACACAAAGGAGATGCTGCAGGAGAGGACAGCACTCCAGGACATCAAAGTCCACACAGTTATGGAGCTGTTGCTGAGCCGCTCCATGCGCTGGCTGGTCCTGACCATCATCGTTACCTTCTCAGCATTGCAGCTGTCTGGTATCAACGCTGTGAGTGACACCAAGTCACTTTTTTACTGACGCTGGTTGCAACATTTTATAACATGCATGGTTTGCAATTATCTCAAGTCATGATCAGTATTTTATTTCAACATTTAAAGGATCTAGGCGTAATTTAGGATTGTCCCATATTGTGCTGCTAACCATTATACCTTCCACATGTGACGTCACAAACAAATAAAATAGTATATCACTTATTTCAATTTAAAACATAAAAAGGTCAAGGTAACACCATTCATATGCATGCAAGGCTTGCATGCATATGAATGGTGTTACTAGTACCTTTAAATGTATAAATGAATACAACATGTTACTAGCATCTTTAAATTGATAAACGATTACATGTTGCTAGCATCTTTAAAGTTATGAACGATTACAACATGTTACTAGCATCTTTAAATGTATAAACAATTACATGTTGCTAGCATCTTTAAAGCTATGAACGATTACAACAAGTTGCTAGCATCTTTAAAGTTATGAATGATTACAACATGTTACTAGCATCTTTAAATTTATAAATGATTACATGTTGCTAGCATCTTTAAAGTTATGAACGATTACAACATGTTACGAGCATCTTTAAATGTATAAACGATTACATGTTGCTAGCATCTTTAAAGTTATGAATGATTACAACATGTTGCTAGCAGCTTTAACGTTATGAATGATTACAACATGTTGCTAGCAGCTTTAACGTTATGAATGATTACAACATGTTGCTAGCAGCTTTAAAGTTATGAATGATTACAACATGTTGCTAGCAGCTTTAACGTTATGAATGATTACAACATGTTGCTAGCAGC
>JAOPJI010073386.1:0-10259 GCA_027122695.1 Merluccius productus | reverse complement strand
TTGATATATTTACACCGTTTTGATTAATTATTCGTGGTGTATTATAAGTTTTGAATATATTGAAGCGCTATTGAATATGTTTCTGCTTTCATTTTTAAAATCAATCGACTAATTGAAAAATTAACTTAATTGTAACTGGGCAACGCCAGTGATTTAGCGCTAGTGGCTGAATAAAACAATTAACTGTGTAATACAAGCCCTTGGTGGTTGAAAAAGTTGGTCAATTGACGTATGAATCGTCAAATATTTTCTAGAACGATAAAACTTTAACGTTGAAACTTGACAAAAGAAACGGGAGCGGTTTTAATAATCGTTAAGGTGACAAGAGAAAAGATCGAAATGAAAGTGTCAAAGGTTTTATATGAACCAGAGAATTCCAAGTGAAAACAACCAATTCAGAAACAATAATGTAGAAAGAGATGACGATATGTTGACGATTCTAGTACCTCGGAGGTACATAATGAGAGGAGGATTGTCCACCATATGGCGGGTTGCTACTATTCGGATAATAACGACTGCCAGGCGCATTGGGTGGTTGAGAGTAGGGCGGGTGGGGGTTATTTGTCATAGCTCTCGGTTGATTGTAAGGATATACAGAGTGGTTGTTCGCTGGGGCAGGACCAGGATGAGCGTAGTTGTGGGACTGTGCAGCATACATAGGGTCGGTGGTTGGAGGATATTGAGTGGATTGGTTGCCGTATGCAGGCATGTTGGTGTAGGGAGCCGCACCACGATGGGGCGGCATTCGAACACTGCTATTATTGGGCCCTCTGTCTGGCGGATAGTGAGTGTTGTAAGCTTTTGTTGGAGCTCTGTACACTTGGGGGTTTGTGGAAGGTGGGTACTTTGAAGCGTTGATTGGGCGCGAATAATACGAACTCATATTATCAGCTTGCGGCTGAATATGAGGAGGTGCGGCACTCTTGATGTGTGGTGGAAGTGGCATGGTTGACTGATGGTGGCTCATTGCAGGTCCAACCGCATAGTTGTGCATCGCAGACGACGGGTGGGCGTCGTAGTTCGAGGAGTACTGAGACGAAACTGTTGTGGACGTATCAAAACTAGCGTTGGGGTTGTACCTTGAATGGTTTCCTGGAGGATACTCGCCTACACATTGCACAACAGATTACTCACAAGTCAACTTGAAATGAATGATCAAAAAAATTCTTAACAGTGGAGACGCCGCCGATGATTGTAGGGCATAACCAATAGGAAAATGTTCAAACTTACAGTTGGCGCCCTGGTGAGAAGATACACGGCCATAGTAGGACGAATTGAGGGAGCCCGAAGAGGAATTGTGGGGATTGGCATCGAAACTCGAATTGAACGATCGGTTGAAAGATCGGTCGAGTGACTGCTTGCTGGCCGCAGTTTTCTGTTCCATAAATAGGTTTTTCTCGATGGCTCTGGATTTGACAAAGTCGTTGACTTGGTCTTGAAGTTTGAGCGCAAGGTCGTTGATTTGGTCGTGGAACGACATTCCTTGGTTGATGTGTCGACACACATCGAGAAAGGTGTTGTAAATTTGGCACACTTCTTGACAAAGTGCGTGGTCCTTGTTGTTGAGACGAGTCTTCAGCCCGGTGGTGTTGATGTAGCTGTCAAGTTGTCGAATGATGGAGGATTGCGTTTTGCGGTTGTCTTCCAGTTGTGTGTTGAGTTCGACGTACTCGTTGTTGATAATTTCGCTGGGCCACAACGAGGTGTCTTCCTTGGGCCGCTCCTTCATCATCTTGTATAGGAGGTCGGACCGATCTTCCCTCGAGCAGTACACTTGCACAATTTGGTCTCTTTCCTCGCGGGTTTTGACGAGCAGGTTGAAGAGCCGCTGGAGTTCGCTGTGTTCGGCTGGCGAAATGGTTCTGGAGACGAACGACGAGACGCTACTCATACTTTGCATAGGGCCCTAAAGTGACGTGTCATCTATCTCACCAGTTACTTGTATTGCGTTAATTTTTACTCCTTCCCAAACATACATTTGCACGGGTAGTTAAGGTGCATAAGCAAAGAAAATACATCGCGCGGGTTCGAAAGAATGTGGCATTTGGCTTTGAGTTTTTCCAGGTTGACATCCAAAGTGGAGTCGGCACTTTTGGCTTGGTCGATTTTGTTGACGATGTAGTTGTAGTTGTCGACGTAGGTGGCGGCTGCAATTCTAGACGGCGAGATGTGGTAACATTCGGGGACAGTCAACCTAAAGTTATCGTCCTGATCTTTCTCGTCGTCGAGCGACTTTTTGAGGCACTGCACAATGTCTTTGTAGAGACGTTTGATTTCTTTGACGGTTCTCACTTGCTCGAGGATGGTGTCGATCCCGCCATATTGCTTGAATTCGTCGGACTTGGTCTTGATCGAGGGAGGCAGCTCATTATTGGCGCAATTCTCGATGCAAGCAGGTAGGTTGTAGTCGATGAGTTTTGAATCGAGCTCTTTGTCGGTTTTCTCTACGACGGCGAGTTTGTTGGACACGAAATTCTCTCGAGTGTTGTTGAAATGGGTGATCAGTTTGTTCATCGCGATGGAGTGGAGAAACTGGAACAAATCGGAATACTTGTCGTGAGTGATGAACTGCTGCAACATATCGGGAACAAAGGGGGGCGTTTTGACTATTGAAGTTGGCTCCACGTCGGAAAGACTCTCCGACGGCGTTGGCACAGTGCTATAGATGCATCGGTTGTCCTCCATAGCAGTGTTGTAATCGGCCCTGATTTTGTTTTCCAGAGTTCGCAGCAGTGCCACACTACCCGCTCGTTTGGTGACGTCACTCAGATTCAGAGCGTCGGAGGCGTTTCTCATTCGAGCCAGGTAGTCGTTGTACTTTCTACTGGCCAAATCATCGCAGCCTTGGAAATGGTTGAACAAGCATTTATAAAAGTTTTGTTTTGAGTCAAAGTATTTGCACAGTTCCTACACATTCAATACATACATACATATATGTATAAATAAATATGTGTGTGAGTGAGTGATCAATGTGTTCACTGACTACTTCGACCAACAATAAAGACGCATTGGAAAACACAACAACTCACTCACACACCTTGTAAGAAGAAATCAGATTATTATTATTACCTTGATTGTTGGCGACGAACTTTTGTAGTTTTTTAAGAGACCTTTGCATGTGCCGTAATGAATATAAATTTGCTTGGTTATTTTGGCCATGAGAAGGTCGGTCATTTTGTCGAGGTAGGCCTTAATGAACAGACACTCTTGAGCGTAGGTCAGAGCCAACAGATTGAGCGTGGCCATGAACGAGGGGCTCAAGTCTGAAAGGGTGTCTTCCAGTTCGTGCGACTTCACGTATTCCAGCAAGTAATGCGACATTCCGGACAGCAGCAGAAACTCGTTTTTAGCTTGTTTCAACTCGTCGTTGTCACTGAAAATGTCTCGTTGGCACGCCTTATGCCAGATCATCGCAAAAAACATCATAAACACATTGGCCACTTCGAAACCAATTTTGTCATTCACTACAGCCAGTTGAATTTAAATCAATGTTCGTAACTCACCGTGCTTGACTGGCTTCAAATTTAGTGACCCTTTCTCCACAGAATTATACCACAGAAATTCGCACGAGAACTAAACCAGTTGTCGTTCCACAGTTAATAATAATCATCATCAAACCCCCTACTTTGTACGTTCCATCCGACAGTTTCGGTGCCAAATCAAAAAGTTGCATCAGGTACCTTTTTTGAATGAATTACACACGGCGCAATTAAGCAGAGTCACATACGTCGACAGGTAAGAAGTTCCGTCGTTGTTCTTGGTGATGTCGCACTCGATGCACGCTCTTCTCAGTGCATCCACTTCGTTGATGGCGTCGCGGTGAGCGTTGTACACGCCGAGATCGTAGTTGGAATTGATGAATATTTCCAGTGCTCTCTTCAAATCCACGCGTTTGCTTTTCCGCAACGGAATCGAGAAGAAAAATTCGTCCATTTTACAAACTAAGATAATGTCCGCGCAGAATGCTCAACTACTGTGTTAATCAGCACTAAAGTCCTATCCTAGATATTATTTTCAACATTTTCTTACGTCGATTATTGGCATTAACGCAGTAATTAGCTGGCTAATTAAAAAAAGATATTTCACGCGCCACCCCCAACCAAATCGACACGTATCCCACTAAAGTTGTTATCTAACATCTTACTAATTAGGTGGAATTCTGATTTTTGTAAATAATGCGATTAACTAAGGATTACGTGGTGCACTTATCTCACTGTTGTTGCACCTTTCAGGAGTGTTTAGTGAGCTGCACGGCAGTCTGAGCGTGACCTTTTTTGTGACACGGTGTTATCAGTATTACATGATTAGCAATACTGCGGTTGTTTCAGACCACGCGTGAGTGTAGGTGTAACTTCGTGAGTGACACTTTACATGCTGTCAGAAGTAAAAACTACATTTGCTGCGAATGCACTTAATCCACACTAAAGTATTTGTTGTGTAAGTTAAACAGGTGGAACCTTTATAATGTTGTTGTTGACGTTGATAAGCCTATTAGATTTTAAATTGTTAGGCATTTTCATTGCATGGTTTAGCGTAAGAGGATGTAACACTCAAGCTATGCGACAACTCTGGCCAAATGTGTTCGTTTTGAGCTGAAAAATAGTATCCGAATAATAGGTGATATTTGAGACAATGCAAAGTTTTATTTTAATATAAAAATAGGCCCAACAGGTTAACAACTTTGAATTATTTGCAGAAACTTGTAGAATATTGACTTTGTTGGGTAAACATATTACGGAGATGCGAGTTCGAGGTGGTTACTGGCGTTGAACTCTGCTGTGTTTCATTGGAACTTAGTGTGGTGGCTACTTTGCTCGTTGTATTGGCTGAAAACACGTAGTTATTCAAGTTGTTATTAAACAATTAATCCCTTCATCCATTCTCCATTTGAGGATCACCAAGCACGATACATTTGTGTATTGTTTTATTCCTATGGCATTAGAATCGATTCAGCTGCTCGAAAACCGATGATTGTATTATTGCAATGGACGCCAAAGTTCATTAACTATTTATCTGCAGAATTGCCTACTTTTTGGAGTAGTTAACTGGATGTGATCACTCTCTTCCGGACAAATCGTATTCGGTAGGTGGTCATCGAGTCGGCGGATGACGTTGCAAATTTTACCATCGCATCAACTGATTTCTTCTATTTTCTCAACAATGTGCATGGGCATTTTAACACTTGTCCAATGGTTTGTATTGTGAACGAATTTCACATACACACATTTGAACAAAAACTCGCAAGTTCTTACACGAACCCACGCCATTTACCGCCATTTCACATAACCACTCAGCGCCGATTTTAGTTGCCAATTAAAACTTGGCTCTATGAGTTTTTCCAATCAAACACTTTTTTACATCTGCGCATGTGCGAACGTTGATAAATACCGCCAACTTTCGGGCTTGTTTGGTTAGCAAGATCTCCGAGTTTTGTTTGGTGCTGCGTGCGCGCATTTTAAATAAAAATACGAAGTTTCTGCAATTGATATTAATTTAACACTGTTCAAAGTAACCCATCCAATTGAAATCGGCGAATAAGTCGTGTTTACAAGGAAGAGTGAGAAACAACAAACTGAAGAAAACATTGTCTTGCAATGTTTGTTATTAGCAATTTCTGTCTGTTGGAGTCAATCGGCCTTAAGATGTAGTTCCTTCCGAGCTTTCTAACGAAATCCATTTTTTAGAGTTGCGTAGAATGTCGGCAACTGTACGATACGAATGTTGGGTCACTTCAGACAAAATAGTCAATGTTCTTCCGGATTGCGAGATAGGCGGTTAAGTAATTTTGGACAAATATAACAAGTGTATGATAGTTGTTATAAAGTGGTTCAATTAAAAGCATCGCGAGTTTTACTATTCATGTGCAATGGGAGTTGATAGAAATGCTATAGTTTCTATACGAATAAAACCATGTCACCTTGGAAAACATGACATGTTTTCCACAAATCATGCAGTGTTAGAAAAATAAAGTAGAATTCTGCTAGGTACTATTTTTTAGTAATATCAAAACACCGAATGTTCGCGTCAAGTGTGCCGCTTCATGTGCTAAAAATTGCAACTGGGAACAATGCACCACACGCTGAATTTAAAAGTATGCTCGATTCGTAGGTTAGAGTGGAGACGCGACAACTTTGGGGCATCGTTTCACGGCTGGCAAAAATGACTCGATAAGATGACCCAACTCAAAGAGAACATCCTCTTTCCACCACGACGCTTCGAGTTGAATGCCGATGGGAAGGTTTTGGTCGGCGGTGGTGTCAATGTGAACAGTAAGTGCGGGGATTCCGGTGGCGCTGGATAACGGGGAGTAACTAAATCAAACTAGATTGGAGATATTTACACTGATCTACTAAGTACAGCGATATCCTGGAAGTCGTCACGTCGTCCAATACACCACAAGTATCGTCACCACTGACGATTTTCTCGGCCGGCACTCCAGTCACTAGGAATTCAAGTGTGCTGCATTGAACTGAAAACCAGCGCATTTACTTGGCGTAATGAACACATCAAATTTGGAAAACATGTCCTTCGCGATAAGTTGCGCTCTTGTTCTTTGTCTGAGAGCCTACAAATGTGAATTGAGACACATTTAGTTTTAAAATAACCTGGTCGTTTTCTTCGTCGGTTATATCGTGACCCAAACTGTTGAGCAAGGTCGCGTTGGCACACACCTAAAGGATTCGACAGTGAAACTGACGAAACTATGTCGACGTACGAAACTGGCGCTGGCAGCTTTCTTTCCTATCATTTTGTCGAAGTTGTTGGCAGCATGTTTGATGAAAAACAGTCTTGTAGCGGAGGCTAGTTCCTGCAAGAAATTGAAGCAACTCGCACGCATTTTAAAATGTAAGTTATAGTGCAAATAACTTACATTCATCTCCGGCACACAGTAGTCGACCACAGTGAACCCAAGGTCTCGCAGACGTTGAACCGTTGACTCCACAGCCGACACGATAGACTTGTCGTGAGCAAACTACAGTTAGTCATCGAGCATTGTCACCGCGCGAAAACTACGTGAGTGAGGCTGGAATCGTAGCCTATTTTGATCTTTGTCGCCAAGTCCGAGAAGGTGTCCTTAAATGCGGGCAAAACTAACGACGGTTGGTAGAGACTTGGAGGGTGCAGGTCGTCGGGCCCGGCCAGAATGCCTATAACATCTAGAATGAGACAGCGTCGCCTTCGAAATCTACCATAAACAATAGCCATGTCTCGGACGTTGTTTGTTATAGGTGCTAGAGACAATCAGCGTACAAAGTGCTGACCGTAGTACCAGCGATGATCGAATCGGAAGATTCAAAGTCGGTGCCACCACTAGACACTCTGTAAGTGGTACCTGTAATAAATTCAAACTAAAATAGTCGAATAAAGCTTTGAAATATATTAGGTTGAAATGAAAGTGCAATCAATTATAGGATATTAGTGTAGGTGAGCGAGCGAGCGAAAAACACTCACCTCTCAAACCAACAGTGCCTGTAAAGGCAGGAGGGATTCGATTCGACCCTAGACCGTCTGAACCGATAGCGAATGGCACAAGACCTTCAGTGCAACGACAGTCAACTAACAAGTAAACTACGACGTTACCACATGAAACCACAGCTGCAGACCCGCTGCTGCTCCCTCCGCAATAATAGTCAGTGTTGTATGGATTTCTAACATGGCCGTGTATTCTAAATGTGCCAAATTGTGTCTGCTACCAACATTTAAAAACGCCAACTTTGAAGGGTTGTAACCGATGACGTTAAATCCCGCCAAAACCATGTTTGTCGTGCCAGCAAGAATAGCGCCAGCGTCAAGCAGTCTTTTGACCAAAGTGCTGGTAGCAACGCATTTCTTATCCAGCAATGAAGGAGATCCAAAGTAAATATGGTATCCAGCCTGTTAGTGTTAATTCAGCGTATAATTTGAAACCATGAATTACAATGTCAATGTGGTCTTTGACAAAAAAAGGAACTCCATCGATGACGGAAAGAGGCCGATTTTTACTGAAACGTTCAGTGGACTCCAACGCGGCCTTTGTTAGTGGTGAACTCCCAACATTCATTACGAACACATAGAGACTGCAGTTCCACATTAAAACAGACAAAAATCAATTTTGTCGAGATTTTGGACATTATTTGTTCAAATGCACATTTTTTATTATTAGTTGTTGGGTTCGGTGAGGTTAAAAACAAACAGTTTTATAAAACGAATAAAGTGATGGAACAAAAATCCCTAGTTTTATTAAAACACTAAAGACAGTAAGTTTTCAAATAGAACTAAAATTAATTGTTGGATATTAACAATATTGCGAGATAAATTGATTTATCCAGCCAATTATCTTTCCATTCGCAAATACACAAATTCTACTTGTCCATTTATGAAACTCGCGGATTGGAGTTTAAAAATAGGGTTCACACAGACATTGATTAAATTCCCTCGCGCTTCTGTAAATAGGTACGCACAAACGTGAAACATTGCAGTCCCTATTGAAAAGTGAGGAATTACTTGAATTATCTCATCTTTGTGCACTTCAATGATGGCATTTATGTATTTCACTTCATCGCTATCCATAATTTTGAGTAGTTTGTCGCACACTTCCGTCGGCGTGGTGCTCTTCGACCTGCCATGAACGCATTAAATAAAATTATCAATCCTTCGATGTTCAACACTACAGAAGAAAAGGCGCACGAATGCGTTAACTTTAAACGACAAAATGGCTGTCGTCGTAAAGGGAAACGGGAAAAACTCAACAACGGTTGATTACAACACACTATTAAACTTCAATGTAAACTTTGACACATTGGGTTTTAAACACACGCGCAAAACCCAGCGCATAGACGAGACCGGTAAATTTGAAGAGTTTGGTGATGGTAGACTACACTTTTTATTGATTTATGTGGCAATAAAACGTCCAAGACAGTTACAAAACGATGTTATCAAAATACAGCCGTGAATACATTTGTAAGAGGTTAGAAATAGTACTGACAAATAAGGCAAGTTTACTACTACCTGTAAGCTTCGTAGTAGTCATTGAGAGTTTTATAAGGGTGGAAATTCTCTCTGAAAAAATGGCATCAACTCAGTCCAGGCAAAACGCCTACTTTTTCTTTATTAGTTTTTTCAACTCTTCCATTGGAGGGTCAACCAAAGGATGGGGCGTTTCAGTAGCGTAAATTGCATTAAGCTTGGTCAAAGGTTCGTCCTCGATTTTGTATGACATTAAATCGTCAAATCCGAGGTTCCTACGTGCTCAACCATGCCATGTGTACAAGGAGAACACGTTACCTTTTGAGTTTTCCGATAAAAGCCCACTTAGTGAACCGCTTAAGTGTAAATTATTGGGCGCTCGAAAACAACGCAACTACTCCTGTAGCAAGACCAACACTCATCGTTGCAGTTGTTCCACTGAGTCGACCGACCATCTGCAAACGGGAGTGAGTGAAAATCGTGCATGAGTTGAGATGGTTACCGAGGGGTACTCCTGGTAGTTTGTTGTTTTAGCAGGCTCAATAACTCCAGCAACTTTAGTGATCATTTTCGGAGGTGTAGGCTGCGCTTATATCCTAATCTGGTAGGCGAAACAGTTCAACGTTGATGGATTGGGTGGACTTTACCGCATGGATACGACAATTTTCTCACCCTCAGGGATTGTGTAAAGTCGGAAGTTGGTCGCTCAGCTATCTTGGATTTGATAGGTGAAACGTAATTTTCGTTTGAATTGTTCCACATAACTCTGGAACACCAGAGCACGGTTAAAATTTGTTGGGTTGGCATATAAACCGGTTAATTCTCCGGCAATCAAACTATGCGTTATAATGCGATTTTTGCAAGTTATATCCACTAATTCTAACTATCCTCTTTGGAGATTACTCTACACCTATCCAAGTCCTTCTCATGGCACTATTCAGAAATCTGACGGCTCCTTTGATCTTCGGGCTCACTTTGATAATCCTCATAAAACCTCACGGTCGCAATTTGCTGAAAAATAAAACATGCGAATCGTTATCAGTGCCATTCATCCCTGTATACAGTCAGTGACTGATTTTGCACGCGTCCGGTTTTACGCACTTTTTTTATATTTATAAAAATCAAAGTTTCATGTATAAAATAGATATAGAATATCTTCAATAGTGTTTAAACACTCAATTTTATGTAAAAATAATTTTAGAAGTATATAAAGTAATCGAACAAATAATCACGTGGTTGACCGGTTTTACGCAATTTTTTCTGAGTTTCCTTGATTTTTTATTATTTTTGACGCATACTAAATGGCAAGAAAA
>JAOPJI010073366.1:0-10260 GCA_027122695.1 Merluccius productus | reverse complement strand
GGGGGGGGGGGGGGGGGGGGGGGGGGGGGGGGGGGGGGGGGGGGGGGGGGGGGGGGGGGGGGGGGGGGGGGGGGGGGCGGGGGGGGTGGGGGGGGGGGGGGGGGCGGGGGGGGGGGGGGGGGGGGGGGGTGGTGTCATGGAATGTCTTGGAGGCGTCTGACCTCCCAGAACACCTTGCGGTTGGACCAAACTTAAGTTCCCTGGGTGTGTGAAGACTCCTGCCCCGGAGTATTAGTATTAGACGCAAATACATAACCCATAAAGAGACATGGGTGTGTGCCCTCCCAAAATAACATCTGTGATACGTTTGTTAGCGGGCAACACCGGCAGGAGACTGGAAGTTAACAGTTAGTTAGCGAGGAGCACCGGCAGGAAACAGGAAGATAACAGTTAGTTAGCCAGAAGTATTGGCAGTACACAGGAAGATGACAGTTAGTTAGCCAGGAGCACCGGCAGGAAACAGAAATATAACAGTTAGTTAGCCAGAAGCATTGGCAGTACACAGGAAGATGACAGTTAGCCAGGAGCACCGGCAGGAAACAGAAATATAACAGTTAGTTAGCCAGAAAAATTGTCAGGAAACGGGAAGATAACAGTTAGTTAGCCAGGAGCACCGGCAGTACACAGGAAGAGGGCACGGCGGCCACACGCTAGCGTATCTGTGTGGTGCGTCTCGGGTCGCTCGTACCATAGGGCGAGCCGGGGAGCCAGACCGGGGGTGCTCCGGGGCGGGGCATCCAGGGGTGGGAGGAGAGGGCTGAGGGGTCAGGGGCCCAGCGGCCGGCCCCTCCGGTCACCATCAGGTTGGAGGTCATCAGGCTGGGGGTCATGATGCTGGGGGTCAGACCCCCGGACATTGGAGCTGGGTGCATCTGGGTGAACTCTGCCAGCTCCTTGGACTCTCTAGGGTGGAGGGGGCAAAACATAATGATGACTTAAAGATAGCAGGTGTTTAGATGGGGACCATCAGTGGAGGGGAAAAAGGTAATTAGATAGAAGTGTGCACATCTGCCATTGGGGACTCTAGTGGCTTTATTATCCATCTACCCTAGCAATCGCAGTTGCCATTATCTAGCCATTAACCTTTACATAACTCTGAAATGGCAAATTCACAGTACTTACGGCAGGGATGGATTTAAATAAGTGCCAATTAGCATAAAGAGGGTATTTGTGTCCCATTGTGGTTGGACAACCTGTCCACCATACTTAGGCTATGGAAAGTGGGTATAACACAAACCTACACAAGACATTTCATGAATTAAATAAAAGCTACCACCCACATATAGGCTTGACGTTAACCTTACATCATCTCTAATTCCACTGCTACCCAAGGTACCTTGACAAATGATCAGCTAAAGCATATTAAAAAGAAACGCTGGCAAGACTGGTGATGCAAAAAACCTCACGTTGAACAGCCTCATCTACATAACAACACACACACGTTGCATAACAAGGCTGCTCAGCTCTGGTTTCCGCCACGCCCCCTTACCTGAGCACTTTCTCCTGCTCGCGCTCCAGCCTGCCTGACAGCAGCCGGTCGTCATGGTGACGCGCGCTGTCCTCTCCGCGGTCCTCATCTAGAAGGGTTGAACATGACGGATTAGGGAGAGGGAGGCGGGCAGCTTGGGCACCCAAAGGGGCCCAGCAGCTGTTCATCAAACCTCTTCTACAGTTATACACTGACTAAAGGATGCAGGCGAGGTTCCTGTTTACACGTGTACACTAAATGGGATACAGCGACGCACAATAAGCTCACTTTACTCAACTTATGTAATTCCATTTCATCTGTTTGTTTTTGTTTTGTTTTTTGTTAATTTGCTAAAATGCTAAAAGGTCTCTCTCCGCCAACAAGTGACATATTGATGTAGTGTTTGAGTGCCTTTATGGGAACACCCTCCGTACAGAATTTAAAAAGCGGGGGGGATAAATAAATAAATACAAAAAGGAGTTGAGCGGGGTCGGGAGAGAAGTATACTATCCAGCTGATGCCTTTGAACAGCCAAAATTCAAGAGGCAGATGACACAAAGTTTAACCTCAGAGAATAAACACGGGGGAGTGGTATTAACATTTGGGGAGCCTGAGGATAAACAATGGTGCAGAGAGAAACAGAGCAAGAGAGAAGACATGTGAATTTACATGAGGGAAGCAAAAGAAGAACAAAAAATTGGAAGACAAGGTCACAGACGAGATATACAAGGGTGACATGACGGTGCTTGCCAAAATGATAGGAGGCTAAAAATACCATTTTAGTATAAGCTCCTACAGAGTACACACACAACTCACTCTTCAGTGTCAATTCTTATCAGTTATTAGTCGAGAGCCCCAGGAGATACGCAAACATAACACTCAGATCCTATTAAAACACAGCACACACACACACAGCATATTTCATAGTACATACTCTACTAGGAGAGAGCAGGAGAGAGAGAGAGCAGGAGGGGGGTGAACCAGGTATGGGAGAAGGGGACTCCCCCTCCCACTCCCCTCCCAGCCCTCAACCGCCTGGCAGTCAGGAATAAACATGAGGAGCTCTCTCTCTCTGACCCCCACCCCCTCCTACACTGCCACCCCACTCTGCACACAAAGCGCGGATGAGGGAAAGTCCCCAAGCAGTACAGAGAGGGGGTTTTCACAAGTGTATTGAACCTTTCAGTTCTGACCTAGAAGAGTGTGTGCTTGTGTGTGTGTGCATGTGTGTGTGTGTGTGTGGACGCAAAATAAAACACCCTGCCATGCTCCACAGGAGAGGTTTCAAGATGGTTACCAAGGTTACAAGGAGCCTGTCCCACATGCTATCCTTTCTGCATCAGAAGGCAAGCGATTAGTGCCGCCCGCTCCCCCCCGCTCCCCCTCTCCCTCTGTCTTCTCGCTTTCCCTCCATCCACGCCTCCTTCACTCTTTCCCTCCCTCTCCATTCTCTTCTCGTCTTCTTCCCATCGCACGCTCGCCTGCCACTCGTCTACCTCCGTGTCCGTCTCCAATGTATGTATATATTTGCTTCCTTCCACCTTTTGCAACCCCCCCCCCCCCCACCCTATACATCACCCGTCACACATCACTCCCATCCCCTCTTCCCCTCTTCTCCTCTTCCCTCCGCCCGCTGCACACCTCTGCTCGCTCATTCGGTGTCGTCAGTGTTTATGTAGAGCCTAGCGCGACGGGGCTAATGCTAATAGAGCTGTAACTCATTGCTCGAGCGAGGACATGGATAAACGCCCCCAACAGGCAATACACTCCAACACGTGCACATGCACTCACGCACGCACACATACACATACATGCAAAAGTGCCTTGAATGACTCACCAAGGCTCACTTTCACAGCACACATACATGCACGCTCTCGCATACATATGCACTTTCTCTCTCCTTTTTAAGACCCATTGCTTAGCAACACACCCGTGGTCTTATTGTAATTCAGGGCTTGTTTGTAGCATTTAGCTGCGCTCTGTAATTACATGTTTAATGTGGATTGGTGGTAGGGAAGATGGCAGGTGGGTGGGCTGGGTGGTAGAAAATAAAAAACATAGAGTGAAGAGGTCTGCCTGGGGGTGGGAGTAGGCTAAAATGACGGAGCCAATCACAGAGCCATTGGACACCAAAGGCAAGACACTCAAGTGACCTGAATGAACTAGTTAGAAAGAAAAAGTTGGTCTTACTACCAACCGTGTAGTACTGCACCCCCCCCCCCCCTGCCCCAAACAGTCAGAAACATAAACGTGTCCTCCATTATTAAAGTCATTTTGTTGCCAGTAGATTAAAGAGAGTGGGTGGGTGGAAGACACATTCAGAGCAGGCCTGGGAGAACACACACACTTGAAACGCTATCTGGCCGTTTCAGGTTTAACATATGGCCATGTACAGACTACGCTCTTCAAGCAGCATCTGCCAAGCAAGTATTTACAGCACTACACAAGTTTCTCATACACACACACTTTTGCATGCATTCCAGTCTATAATGGTGTGTGTGTGTGTGTGTGTGTGTGTGTGTGAGCTGGATACCTTTGATGGTCGTCTGCAGCAGGGGTCTCTGCACCTCCGGAGGTCCGCCGTTCTGCTTGCTGGTGCTCCCACTGTCCCGTTGCCGGGCAACCGCTACAGCGATTCCCACGGGCGGGTGGCGGACCTCCCCCTCCCCCTCCCGGCCGAAGGAACGGGCACTGTCTGGTCTCTCCTGCTCCCGCTTCAGCTGGGGGGGCATCCTGGCTGCCCCCCCAGCCCTCTCTCTCTCCCGCTCTCTCTCCCGTTGCCTCTCCCGCTCGGCATCCAGACGCACGCTCCCCAGACCGCCGAAGGGCCCTCGGGTGTCGGGCGGCGCCAGCCTGGAGGAGCGACTGGCATCGGAGGGGAAATTGCCGCTGTATTTGATCAGGCTCTGCATGGCCGACACTTCCCCGGGGTCAGACCCCACCTCGGGACCCCGCTCCGCCCCGACCCCGGCAGCCCGGCCCGGGTGGTAGAGTGCAACGGGGTCCAGGTAGCGTGCCCTCTGACCCCCGTCCTCGCCACCACCGTCCCCTACCGCCGCGTGGCCCACCGGGCTGGACAGGGTGCGATGGGGGGTATGGTGGTGTTTGTGGTTCGCCTGGTGCTGGGCTCCGTGGGGGGTGGTGTGTGGGGAACGGGGCCGGTGTGCGTGTGTGTGATGGCCATGGGCGGCGGCGGCGGCAGGGGGGAGGGCGTGTCCGTGCTGAGCCGCCAGCGCGGCCATGTGACTGGCGGCGTAGTTGGCCAGGGGGCTCATGTTGTTCCACTTCGCCTCCGGCCGCTGCTCGAGGCCCAGGCGAAGCGAGTGTTTGGCCACATCGCGCCCGCTGTCCGCGCTGAAGCTCGACTGGCCGCCGACTGCGAACGCAGTATCCGGCGGGCGTTTTCCCGTGGTCCCGTTAGAGCGGATCACGGAGCCCTCCTCCCTCGGACTGGGCGACTCGCTGGCCGGGGGGAGCCGAGAATGATCCAACAGGTTCCTGTCGGGAAACCTGTAGCTCTCCCTCTCTCGCTCCCTGTGTTTGTTGTCCCGGGCTTGGGAGGCAATCTGGATGGGCCCTGCTCGCTCGTCGTACACCTCCACTGAAGGCACGTATGTGGGCGCGGTCACTCGATGCTCTCTGGTTGGCTCTCGTGCTGCGGGGGCGTAGGCTAGGGAGAGGGGCACGCCAGTGGAGCTGGCAGCAGACGAGGAGGAGGAGGAGGAGGAGGGGGAGGGCTGGAGAGGAGGGGGAAGGCCGTAGGGCATGTGGAGTGTCCCGGGCTCGTTCCTCCTCGTCCGGTCTCTGTCCGCGTGTGTGAGTGAGTTGGTCTGTGTGCGTGCGGGGGGGAGGGGCCTTGGGGGGCTGGGGTGACGGTGGGCGTGGCTGTTGTGCTGGGGCCGGGCTCCGCCTTCCTCGCTGTCCCGCGACGGCCCCCGCTCCACCTCGGGGCCAAGATACATGGCATGCGGGAAAGCGTGTTGGGAAGCGGGAGGGGGCGGCCGATGTCTGGGCGTCTCCCCTGGAGATGTGGCGTGGTGTGGGTGCAGCGGCGGGTGTTGGTGGGGGTGCTGGAAGTGTGGGTGGAAAGGCCAGCTTTGCTCTCGGTCCCGCTCCCGTCCTCGCTCTCTCTCCCTCTCGGCCTCCGCGGCTCTGGCCCGCCGGTCCTCCTCCCCTCTGCTGTCCTGGGTCAGGTCCACTACGCTGTACGACCGCGGCTCCTCTTTCAACCGCTCCCTCTCCCTGTCCCTCTCCCTTTCTCTGTCCCTCTCCCTTTCTCTGTCCCGCTCCCTCTCCCTTTCTCTGTCCCTCTCCCTCTCCCTTTCTCTTTCATGCTCCCCCTGTCTTTCTCTGTCTCGCTCTCTTTCCCGCTCGCGCTCACGTTCCCGCTCACGTTCCCGCTCTTGCTCTCGGTCCCTCTCCCTCTCTCTTTCTCGGTCCCTCTCAGCCCGGTACGGTCTGTCCCGGCTCCCGTCCCGGGACGTCCGCTGAGGGGGGGTGGCGCTGGAGGGGACGGAGGGCGGGCCAGAGGGCGGGTGCAGAGGCGATTGGCTGATGGAAGCTGGTAGGTAGAAACCCTCTGTAATGCACACGCAAAATATAGACGGCACCTGAGTTGAAAAGAAGTCTCCATGGCAACAAGTGTACTGAATGAACTGTAACAAGCAGCCAAGGAAAAATCAAGAGTCTGCTTTGCCAGGAAAAATATCTTTAAGTAGGTGGCTAAATATTAGACGGAAATAAAAAGGAAAAAAATACACATAATACACTAGAGAAGCCAAAACAAAACCACACACTGAAGGAAACGCCAAACACGCTCCCACGTACGTACGCTCCCCTGTGCTGTTCACCGCTATGGGCGTTTGTGTGCAAAACTTAGACACTGTCTGTGTGCGTTTATCCACAGAGGGGGGAAGAGGAGCTGGGGGGGGGGCACTGACCTTTGTGCGAGTCGTAGAGTGGATGCTGGGAGAGCGAGGGGGGGTCTAGGTGCCCGAGGGGCAGGTAGGGACTGGGGTACAGACTGCTTGGCAGAGGAGAGTAGCCTGGGGAGAGAAACACAATTCAAGTTGGTCATCTTGGAGCGGAAAACAATGCGAATGCGAACAACAGCATGTTGCCTTCCTACCGCTCCCTCCCACTCAGATCCCCTGACGGATTGGCTGACTGGAAACAGGAACAAGTTGTAAAGCACATTTTCATACACAAATAAACGGTGTGCTGTTAACGCATGTCTTTGTGTCAGGGCGAATGTTATTAAATGATTGTATTGTGACAATGTAACAACGGATGCCAATGGATGACATTTAATATAAATATAAAAGTAGCTTGCAACCATTTTACAAAACAAACGTAAGCCAAATGAATGTAATTTCCTCCAATCATAACCTGTAGCCCTGTAGAACCGTCATGATGGACCTGCCTGGGGTCTTCGATGGAATAATAACCCAGAAAAACACATTCAAAGTGTCCTAACTTTGCGGCCTGTTATGCGCCCTACACACTACACGACTTTCAAGGTCGTCGGATCGCTGTACTGCCCAGTGCACACATTACACGACTATCTTGTGACGGGTCTCCTGAAGTCCTTGTGGGTTTCACACTACATGACTGACCGGCGACAGGGGGTCACACGTTACAAGATGTTTCATAAGGTGGATATCTGACGTGCCTGCCTGCCTCCAAATAAAAAGAACATCTTCCCGGGGGCCAGCTGCTCCTCCCAGAAACCCAGTCTTTATATAGATGCAGGTCGGGCCTGCGGTGTGTAAGGGCCCCCGGTGACTGTGACGAGACGTGCCAGGGCTCGCCAATACCCTGACACCTAAGCCGCGCGTACAGGCGCCAGGAAAAAAAGGGACAGGGGTGACATTCCCCTCTCCCACAACCCAGAACAAGGAGACATCTAAAAGTTGATGCGGATGCCATGCCGACGAGTAGCAGGAAGGACGAGTGAACAGGGGTGTGTTAGTGGTTAGATGCTGGGAGTGGTGTATTGACAAGTATCTGACGGTATGATATGTACCTCAAACTGAGGGGGGGGGATTTCTTTTTTTTTAAGTCAACGTATCAGAGGTGTCCCAGGCGCTGCCGGGGTTACTCATCACCTTGCAGGTTTCAGCCGCAAGCCCAATCAATTACGGCCAACAACCAATTTGGAAGCACATCCAAATGTCCGTCACGTGTGTTAAGATAAGACACGATGAGATCTTTATTTTTTTTGCTCCCGGGCGGGAGCTTCAGGTGCCACAGCAGCACGTAAAGGAACTAAAGAAAGATATGTTGCAGGACATCATCAGCAGCAGCATTTTATTTCTTTGTTTAGAAAAAATATCGTTATCAATTCTGCCAAAATACGGCGACCGACACCCGACACTGCCGTACAACGTTTCCATGTTACAATGAAGTAACACAACACGGTAACACAAGCGGGCGGGTCGCGGGTTGCTGCATGAAACAAAAGCAACTTTCTGAACCTCCTTTCAAGCGTGTTCAAGCCCTAGTTAGCCATCGCTTGTAAATCATGGTGTGAATCCATGGAGCTACAGGGTGGGCCAGGTGTGCCCATACGAACAGGAGATGGAGGAGGAGATGGTGGAGGAAATGGGAGCAGTTTGTGTTTCTAGATGAAAATAAAGGTTTCTCGCCAGACCCAGCAATATCTAACCCTAACTGGTCCTCATGGTGGATCTGCTTCCTGAAGCAAACCGCCCGCTTTTAAATTATTCCATTCCTGTCTTCACTATAGCTACTTTTGCGAGGTAAGGGTTTATTTGGTGAAATGTATCTGGCCGCCATTTATGGGCGGTTAAGCCCACCCACGCCCTGCCAAAAATAATAGAGCATTATAACCCGTTTAACTATTTCAGTACGTTTGAAAAACTGAAAAAGACACTCCTGTGTAACCCACTTCCTTCGGTTTTACTTTGTGGGCAGACACAAAGAGCTCGCCTTCTCGACCTTTGTGTTGGATTTACACTTGTGGTGGTGAAGTGTATCACCTGGAATCCACCGCGCCCTCATGACTTAGAGCCGCAAGAAGGACAATCTGTTGTTTCAAGTCTATGGGTTCCCTTAGCGATCTCCAACGGAGCATGCGCCGCTGTCCCGGGTGTTTGTTTCGTCTGTTTTGTTTTCCTCCTACCTGACCTTCTATGCTCGAGAGCGATAAGGAGACACACAGGGGGAAAAAAGCAAGCGAGGGGATTAGAAGGAAGTGGCTTGAAGCCAATCAGCTCCTGTAGAGCCGAGGGGAGGATCCATGGAGGGCAGGGAACAATAACACTGTGGCGCTGGTGTATGTGTTTAACAACGAAACACACACACACACACACATACAGGGAACGACAATCAGGATGCTGTGGGAAAAAGTAGAACGCGGAGATGTTTCAAGGCCAAACAGTGTGTGAGAGCGAGCAAGCGCGAGAGACAGAGAGAGAGCGAAATACATACACACGCAGGGAGGAAGAGAGAGAGAGCGAGATAGAGTGGAAGAAAGAGAGCGAGAGATATTGAGAGCGAAAGAGCGCGCAAGGGAGATAGAGGAGAGTAGCCGAGATAGATAAAACGCACGGCACTGAGCAAGTGGAAGGCTTGGACAGCAAGGTTGAAAAGGAGCGAGGGAGGAAGAGGGATGACAGCAGCGGCCTGTCGGGGGCCGAGCAACGAGGCCTGGCGGCTGCCTGGCTGTGGCGCGGGCGCATATAGGACACGGTCAGGAGGACTGTGCTGCCAGCAGAGCCGCGAGCGCAGACAGAAATGGAGCACTTTCCCAGCGGTGTAAGCGATGAGCAGGAGAAGAGGGACGGGCCCCCCGGGTATTGGAGAGCAGCAGCAGCAGCACCGGTGTGTGTGTGTGTGTGTATATATGTGTGTGTGTGTCAGAAATTAAAATGGTAATGTGAAGCCATTCTAAGCCATATATGTGTCTGTACATATACTTGATAAATGCACTGGTGCTCCGAATATAGCAGGGCAGAGAATGAAGAGTGTGCGCGCGTGCGTGTGTGAGTATCGTGTGTGTGTGTGTGTAGATTTACCTTCATGGGCATGCGAGGCCCAGAGCTGAGCCATCTGCAGACTGCTGGGATTGGCTGCTCTGTACGCGGGGTCAGAGGTCAAGTGGGAGGGGGCAGAATAGCTGGACAGGAAGGGACTGGATCCTGCTGGGAATGCATCGCCTAAAAAAAGGAACAACAGAGAGACAGAAAAAATAAACAGACTGGCAAATCATCTCCCAGGTAACCGCAAATGCAAGTCTAAGCTCTGGCGACTCGCCTGTTTCGTCTGTGCGCGCCAACAGACTCCATTTGTTTTTACGTTTCTATGGTGAAGCCGCGAACCGTTAAACTATGATTACACAGCCCACTGTGTGCACTTAGTCTCATCTTCAACCGAACCACAAGCAGACTGCGAACGGCCGCCAGGACACTTGAGTATCTTGATGCATCGATACTGGTGTCAGACATTGATCCGATACCGCATGACAATATCATATATATTTACACACATATACCCCCCCCCCCCCCCCCCAGACATATTAAGGCCCAGCGCTATGTCAAACAGCCCCCCACTACATCGCACAGTCAGAAAAAGCACATTGATTCTCGCATTCCTTGACACACAGAAGCATGTTAAGATTTCTCTCATGGTTAGAAATTGATTTTATGTCATCGCTGGGTTCTAATGACCACTGGAAAGAAATATATACTACTACTACCAACACACACACACACACACACACACACACACACACACACACACACACACACACACACACACACACACACACA
>JAOPJI010073315.1:0-10266 GCA_027122695.1 Merluccius productus | reverse complement strand
ATGTGCCAGTGTTAGCCAGCAGGCTAATTTTCAACTGTAGTCCTTTGGCAAGATGTTATACTAGGCACATGATGGCTAGAAAAGAAAAAAAAAAGAACATATTAAATCACACAGCAAATTGATATACAACAATAAAACATAATGCCATAGGACTGGCTCCATTGAGACATTAAAACATAAAACACAACCATACAGTCACACAACCCCTAGGGGATCAATAAAGCGACCATCCATCCATCCATCCATCATACAGACACCATGGGGCACAGGACAGCCAAAGTACAGAGGCAGACAAACAATGTATTATGAGAGGTGCTCACAGTTTTGCATGCTCAAAAGCCAGTTCTTAAGATGGTGTTTGAATGTATGGTATGAGGTGGAATTTCTAATGTCCACTGGCAATTGGTTCCATAGTTTAGAGGCTCTCACAGAAAAACATAATTGACCAAAGGAACTGGACCTAAAAGGGACTACACAGTCCCCTCTTAGGGCAGACCTTGTGGTTCTGCTGCTAGATGACTTTGGCTGTATAAAAGTGCAGAGTGGTATATACCTAAAGTTTGCTAGGTTATATTTGGTTATTTGCACTACCTTTCTCACTTGATGTTTAAATGATAGAGTGGAGTCAAGAATAACGCCTAGATATTTAAACTGTGTAACTGTTTGAATGACCTCCCAAGACACACAGACATTGGGTTCACAGTGAGATACAGTGTTGCTTTTGCTAAAAAAAAACATACAGACTGTCTTCTTAACATTAAGATACAGCTGTGAGCAAGTAAGCCATTTGCATACATGTACCATTATATCGCTGAGCTTAGCAGCAGCTTGGGCTTTAGTTTTTGCATGGACATATATGACTGTATCATCAGCATACATCTGAACCTCACATCCAGTGCACACTGATGGCAGGTCATCTATGTAGATGCTGAACAAAATAGGGCCCAGGACAGATCCCTGAGGTACACCCAGTTCGTTCCTCAGGGGTGGTGATGTCTCACCACTAACTCTCACACACTGAACTCTATTTGACAGGTAAGACCTCATCCAGTCAATAACACTGGTTGAGAAATTAAAGTAAGACATTTTGTGGATGAGTATTTCATGGTTGACAGTGTCAAAAGCTTTTTTCAGATCTAAGAAAATTGCTCCAACTATGCCTCCTTTGTCCAATTTTGACTTGATGTTTTCCACAAAGAAACAATTAGCGGTCTCAGTGGAGTGATTGGCTTTAAAGCCAAATTGCATAGGGTGCAGTTTAAAAGGACTACTGTTAAAGAGCAACTTGCAGGTTTAATTTATATCCTACTCAATACATGATATTGTCTGAAAAGGTCTTCTAAAAACGTAAACGTAGAAATTACTATGTTACACAAAACGTAAAATATATAATGTGATGAAAATGCGCCAATTTTTAACCTATCGTTGAACCCCCTAGCAACAAGTCCTATGACGTAGGCAGAGGCACTCCGATTCGCGCGCCACTCTCTCATTGTGGGTTTCGACGTAGTACGAGAGCGGTAGCAAGAGACAGATTGAGTTTGCGATTGAGTTTAGTCATGGTGAATTATTGTGTTTGTGCAGGATGCACAAATTCCTGCCTGACAGAACATCGTGTCCATCATTTTCCGTCAAGGAAAAGCAAGGCTTTTCGTTTATGGGTGCGTTTCGTGCAGGTGAAGAGAGCAGACTTCACGGCAGCGTCTGTCACCGTACACTCGGTGATTTGTAGCGCTCATTTCACTCCGGAGAGCTATCGACAAGGAGATTTGTTGGAGTCTCAGATGGGATTTCGGAGTAAGGATCACGTGAGGCTGATCGCTGATGCTGTTCCCGCTGTTCACTTGATGGTTTCAAGTTCAAAGCCGAAGGATCCACTTGAAACCGGCGCGGGCGGGACTGGAGGACCGAGTGCTACCACTGCTAGTGCTAGCAGAAATGCTTTGCACCGAAAGCTGTCTCTTAGCCGAGTAAGTCTTACTTTTACCTCTTAACTACTGTTTTGGTGATTTCCTAATGTGTTAGTGTATTAATGGCGGAATAGAGAAGTGATTTGAGCATTGGGCAATCCTCCAGCTAGTTAGCAACATAGGCCCACAACACATTTGGCTATTGCATTAGCAAACATTTTGTAGCTGATGACGTGTGTTCACCACACACACACACACACACGCAAACCCGTAAACATGCGATACAAGAATGAAACACACCCCATCGCTCTTCCTCATACACGACACATAGTGAGTGTGGATAGTATGGATATCGGAACACGGCACATGGTGACATGGGTAGCTAAGCTAGCTAAAATTGCATTGTGAACCATGCTTTCATCTGGATTAAACTGCCTTGACTGCAAGTTGTTAGCACAGGGCTTCGGTGTAATAATACACACAGAGAGAGACTGGGCTTAACAGGTTTTCGTTTTTCCGCCTTCTGGCATCAATTTATCAGTTTGCACAAATTGTGAGCTGTTGTCAGGCAGCTAGCTGCTAGTTCTAGCCCAACACTCCCGTTTCCCCATTCGGTTTTGTATCCTGTGAGTTACTCTCAAGTGATTTCACTATTTATTTATTGATAAATTCTCTGAAATCCCATATGTTTGCCCCTCAAGTTGACAGACAGGTTCTCATTATGAATCTCCTTACCATGCAATATACAAATCAAATCATACAATACAATGTCTCTGTGTGTAGTTCTATTTCATAGTTAATTGTTGTAGCACTGGTACATTATAATCTTGATTGTGCAAACAAGCCACAATTGTACAGAAGGCATTGCCCTCAGTATTGTATTTGATTAAATGTTTTGACATGTCAGAGATGGTTTTGTTTTATTTGTGTTTATTGTATATTACTGATGTTTTACTGATCCAGCGTGTCCTATTTCTTGTCTGTGATTTTGCCCTGTTTTCAGAATTTGGCAGAGAGTGCAGGCAGTGATGAAGGGATATATGCACCTAGCACTGTAGCATTTGAAGATACAGAGGGCCTCTCTCTACAGGATCCTGGACCATTAGTACTTCATAGTGGGTCACAGTGCAACATCAAGTGTCGGCAACGTTCTTCAGGTAGTGTAACTTGTTTCTATCATTAACTGTATATGATGCAAACATTTACAAGTTACTTCTAATGGTAGAAAGACAACATTTCTTACTAGACTGTATTAGGCTGTGCATGCGTTGTGACCACTAACTATGTGATGCTGTGCAATTATTAACATGAATCTATTTTCATATTAGCTGTGCAGGTCAAACCTGAACTGGTTAGTGTGGGGACTCAGACTGAACGGTTTGAGCGACAATCAACTCCTCTGCCCAGTCCTGTCCAGAGTGAGGACGAATCATTCCCTGATGTCACTGACCGTTTTGATCTGTCATGGGCCCCAGACAAGGAGATGAGTAGTGAGTCATCTGATGAGGATAATCCAGAAGAGCCAATGCAGGAATCTCTCAATGACTCCAAGTAAGAAAATGGGAACCTATTTTTATTTCGATTGTGTCCACACATTTTGTCACAGTCAGCATTAATGAGCATTCTCCTTTTCTTTGTCCAGTGTGGCTGACAAGTTCATTGTTTGCCTAAGCGAGCTGATGTGTTTGTTCACTGTTTGCTCGGTCTGTTGTGGGGAAACCCAGGGACAAATAGTGTACCAGGAAGGGACTTACATTAAAATCAAGCAGGTAAGAGAATATTTTAGAACTTTTTGTCTGGAGTTGAATCATGGCCTGTGTATACTGTATACATTATTAGAATTAGTTGTATTAATTTCCTGTTTAATATACATCAGGCCTGCACAGCATGTGGCTATCAGCGCTTCTGGCAGAATCAAAATATGCTGCACCGAAACATGCCAGCCTGCAATCTCCTACTCAGCGGTGCCATTCATTTTTCCGGCTGCATGGCTACTCAGACAATCAGGATGCTGAAACTGTTTGGGCTGCAGTGCATCAGTGCCAGTACTTTTTTCCGCCATCAGCGTCGTTACACAATCCCTACCATCGTGCAGACCTGGCAGGATCAGCAGAGAAGGATCATTACAGAGCTGAAGGAGATTGGGGGTGGACTGATCCTCTCTGGTGACTGCAGGTAGGTTGATTCAACTCCTATTGCTGTCACAGAAAACAGGGCAAAACAGTATTGGCAGATGCATAAAATGTCTGTTCTTTTTTTTTTCCCATTTACCTTACAAAAAACCTGTCCTCGACCTTCATAGATCAGACTCTCCTGGACATTGTGCTAAATATGGAACATATTCCTTGATTGAAGACAGAATAAACAAGGTTTTGGATCTTCAACTTGTTCAGGTAGGGTAAAGTCTTAGACAAATAAATAAGGTGTCAGGTTTAAAAGCTACGGATATGACCATTTTTTTTGTTCTTACAGAGCTCAGAAGTCCCAAACAGCACCTGGTGTGAGATAGAGGGTTTGAAGCGCAGTGTGCGGTTCCTGAAGGACCAAGGCATGCAGGTGTCAGCCCTAATAACTGACAGAAATCGCCAGGTAAAGATGCTCGGACACAGATATATATAAAAAGAAAAATATTCCACATTTAGACCAGACAATCTTGATTCACACAGAATCACTTTAAGTTTATATTCTCATTCTTTATGTGTTCCATGGTTTAGGTTGCTAAATGGGTCCGTGAGGAGTTGCGTCCAGAAGGAACAAGCCATTTCTACGACATCTGGCATGTTGGGAAAAGTATGTAACGCTCTGTTGGTACCGTAGTTTTGCTTTGTTTGGATGTTATTTCTGATTCTATTACCTTTTTCAATATGTCATGCTTCTGCTGTGGAATAGGTCTACAAAAATCTATTGATGCTGCGGCCAAGGAGAAGGACTGCGAGGATCTTAAGCTCTGGAAACCCGCTATTGTCAACCATTTATACTGGACTGCGGCTTCCACCCCAAATGGTGATCCTGATGTAATGGAGGCCAAGTGGCAGAGCATGCTGAACCACGTTCAAGATGTACATGAACACAGCTACCCGTCATTTCCGCGATGTGAACACCCACCTCTGGAAGGACAGGCAAGGGACAAGCAGTGGCTGGAACCAGGTACAACAGTGTACAGAGGTCATGTTAACTAAATGTAATCATGCCTTGTTGAGTGTTTGTAATAGTTATTATACATTATCCTGTTTTGTACAGGATCAACAGCTGCGATAAAGTTGGAAAGTCTTACTTCCAAAAAGACCCTGCTAAAGGATATTCGACAACTCTCACCGGATCACCAAACATTTTCCTTGGAGGCATTCCATTCCCTCATCTTACACTTTGCACCAAAGCACACCGGCTTCTCATTTCTTGGAATGTACAGCAGGTAAATGTTGCTTAGGGTTAATGGATGAATCTGGCTACATCTAATGCAGTCTAACATAGTAGCACGCACCTCATTGAAAAAGGTCCAAATTGTTCATTAGAATTACATCACATGGAGGATCGCCTCATGAAACGTGATTAAAGTAACCTTAACCTCTTGCTGGAATGTACTGTATTGCCAGCGTCAGACCACTTTTCTTTTTGTTTTAGTTGTGGTGCCTAATACTGAAGTGTACCTTTTTCCTATAGACTTCTCTTAGCAGTCCTCCATTTTAATGAGAATGGAGACAGAGACGTATCCCGGACAAACAGTGGTGAGGCACGCTACGCAGTCCGTTACCCCAGGTTTCGCAAGGGTGGCTGGGTTGTCCGACCCATAAAAGAGAAACCATCATATGGTGAGAACTTCATTCAGTTTCTAAAGATATTTTTTTAAGTCTAGTCAAATTTTACCTGACTCAGTCAATGAATTAACTATTCCATTAAATGTGATCTCAATATTTCTTTCCCTCATCTAGAATATGCATCGGCCCTGATGGTCTCACTAAGAGAGGCATACATGAGGTCACCACAGTCCCTCCAAGAAGACAGCAACATCCTGTCCTCAGCTGCACCTGCCCCCCTATCCACACACCACAAGATCGCCAAGGATGAGGCAGTCGGCGAATATCTTCAACGTCATTCACGTTTCAAACAATAAATACATTGTATACACCAAGGCATTTAGTGTGTTCATTTTGTTAAAGATATGTTTATTTATTGATCATCCCCCATATGGGGCCATTGGAAACCTCTGTATGTTCCCCCTTCTTCTGGATACTGTCTCCTGATTGCAGCCACAATACAAGCAGGTATCGCCTTCCTGATCTCCCTGCCCAGAAACCCATGTGCCCATCGGACCACCTGTCTGTAGGCTGTATATCGGAATTGCCTAGAATGAGGGGATAAAAGTATTTGATGTAACAGTTTCCATTCTGTTCAATAATTAAGTGTGTGTACATTTAATTAGATATCCACTTAACTGTGAGCATCAAATGCTAATCTTTTGACAGTTGGTTAATTGTGTAGAGAACTGACAAGTATTGGTGTAAGGTGTATAATAATAAGGTAGTATAATTGTATTGTAAATTAGTCTTGTGTAAACATACTCTGCTCTGCTGGCGTGGAGAGCGCCATGCTCCTGCCTGAAGTTGAGGTATGCAACTTGCAGCGAAAACGGGTTGAGGCAGCAAGCATCAAACCCGGGATGGAGCGTCAGGCAAGTAATGTCCGTGGCTGGGACTAAATCCTGCACTAGGGCCCAGTAGGCATCCACCTCTCGACAACACATGCTGTCCACTGCCGATGCCATAGCCTCACAATGTCCACAAAGGCACCTAGCCAATAAAACACTAATCAGCCGTTTGGAGAAACCCTTCTTTCTAATCTGGCCCCCTCTCCTTCCTTCTAGCAGGCAGAATTGCATACTGGATTTTCAGACAGTGAGATATGATTGTTAGACTGTTATTGTAACTTTGGTATTGACATTATCTATGCATGTAGTCAATATAGCTAGCAGCTAGTGCTAACCAGCTTGAGCTCCAGTCCTTGTCTCTGCGTTAAAATCTCAGGTTGTATGTAAAGACAAAACGTTGCTGGCTTAAATTAAGACAATCTTCATGGATGTTTAATCAAGAACAAGGTCGTAAGTATGTTTGTTAAAGCAGATTTATTGCATAACACCAATGTAATAGCCCTAGATGAACCAGTTAGCCAATGCTAGCTATAAAACTCACCATGATACCTGTCCAATTCGCCATTGATTCTCCTGACACCACAACTCCATTTCTCTCCTCTGCCCATTAATCCTCCCCCTGATCGCCCCCCTGACATTTCCCTGGCTCCTTTCCTGCCTAGGAGGCTCATAATTATAGGCCTGTGGGCCATCAAAGAGATGCTCGTTGGCGTGCGTTTCTTCGTCCACATCCATATTAACCGCGCTTGGACTTGACTGGACTCCCTCGCGTTACGTCATTTCCGGTCGGCGGTTTCATAGAGACGGAAGTTATTTTCACAATAATATCACAGTTTTATCTCAAAATATCGTTTTAGAATGGTTAAAAAATTATTCAGTCCTGCACATCTCGTTGTGTTATCCTTAATATACACTATTCTATGTAATGGTGTTTAACCTGCATGTTGCTCTTTAAGGTGCTCAGTCAATTGCTCAGCCACACATTTTTCAGAGATCTTAGACATGACGGGTAAAATACTAATTGGCCTATAGTTATTCATATCAGTTGTATCTCCTGATTTATAGACTGGCACAACAATGGCTGACTTCCAGTCGTTTGGGAATTTTCCCTCCCTAAAAGAGGTATTTATGATTTTAGTAACAGGCCCTGTGAAGGAGGCAGCATGCTTCTTTAAAAACATGGAATCCAGTCCAAATATGTCTTTTGCTTTGGAGTTCTTAATAGAAGTAATTATAGACTTTACCTTGGGTTCAGAAATGTCAGTCAGAGTGAAGACTGGCTGTGATACATCAATTGGTGAGGAGTGTAGTGGACCACTTATGGGACTATGCACAGTCAATCTGACAGAGTTGACAAAATGGCTATTAAGAATAGTCGCTATTTCAGCTGGTTCCTTATATAGGGTACCATGGTCTTTGATCTCCAGCTGCTTTGTTGTTTTATTATGTCCTTTCCCTGTTAGTTTATGCAGACAGTCCCAGACTTGTTTATGATTACCCTTAGCATCCCATATGAGGTCAACAAAGAAGTTAGATTTAGCTGCCCTGATTTCCTTTATTACTCTATTTCTCAAGGACACAAATATATGCCTGTCAGTCAATGAGTTGGACATGAGAGAGTGCTTTAAAGCATTATCTCTCTCCTTCATTAATCTCCTTATGTCACTAGAGATCCAGGGGAGGGTATATCTACTATTCCCTTTAGATTTACTTTTCTTGAGGAATCGCTTTGTTATGTTTTGGATTGTGGACAAGAGGACATTTGTGTCATTATCCACATCTACACCAGCTAAGATTTGGTCCCAGTTGATATTTTTGATTTCCCTGTCAAATTCATCAACATCACGCTTGGGTATTCTTAACTGGCTAGATTTAGTGTTAGGTTTTAAATGAATGCGGGATTTAGTGAGCTTTCTGGCTATAAGAGTGAGGTTATGGTCAGACAGACCAGTGACCATATTAAAGGATTTAGTCACCCTTTCAGGTTTGTTGGTGAATATCAAGTCAATTTGAGTTTTTGAGGACGAGGTTATTCTAGTAGGCCCTTTAATTAGTTGTGTGAGATCAAATTTATTTGAGACCCGCTGCAGTGCTTTACTGGTGCCTTTGTCCTCCCAATTTACATTGAAGTCACCCATTAATAGTATTTCCTGCCCTGAGCTGTATTCCTTTAGAACAGTTTCTAATTTGTCAAAGAAAGTAGCTTTTGCAGATGGAGGTCTATACACTCCAATGAGAGAGAAGGACATTTGTGGTGAAAGCCTAATGTTAAGGCAAATATGCTCAAGCTCATTCTCAACTGAGCATTGAACCTCTTTACATGATATATGGTCTTTGATGTAAAACAGTAACCCCCCACCTTTGCCAACCTTTCTATCTTTCCTAAAAACATTATAGCCAGGGATATGTAGGGCTGCGGATGGGGAGTTTTTATTCAACCAAGTTTCTGATAAGCATAGGAAGTCCAAGTTAGAGTCCACAAGAATATGTTTTATCTCATCAGTTTTAGAAATAAAACTGCGGATATTCAGGTGACCGCCCAGTAGCCCACTGGGTTTTGCTTGAGGGTCCCACAGAACTTTGGCATTGTTCACAGTTTGAAAACGGTTGAATTTACGCAGCTTTATAATTGCTGGATTTAATCCTGCGGCTCTCCATTGGGTGGCGCTGGCTCGCTGCCCACGCTTACCTGGACCATAGAGAGTGTTGACAGGAAAAGTGGAGTTTGTTGGACAGAGGTAAACTGGTTGAGCGCTGCCCGAGGACTGGGCAATCATCATCCTCGACGAGGAGACCCTTCTGGCCTTGTTGGAAGAGACGGAGTCGTCCGTGCGGTGGATTTGCAGCCGTGCGACCTCCCCGGAGATTAGCGAGGATGTGCACCGTTTCAGCGATCGCGGCTCTCCCTCTTCCTCCATGCCAAACATCCCCCGTGAGCTTGCTTGAGTGGTGATTGAGGTCGATATACTCCCCAAACTATCCGAGGAACAAGCTTGGCAATTAGGTGGGTGATCCGAACTTTTTTGTACAACGTTAACAGCGGTTCGTATCTGTAAACCAGGTGACTGACTGGTTGTAGTCGTGTCAGGTTTTGGTGATTTGGTTGCAAGTTCGGTGTGGAACATTGGGCCAGGGAATTGATGAACATCACCAGCTAAGAGCAGACAGAAAGTTATGAGGAGTCGTCCCCCTCTTTGATCCGTCTTGGTGAATTGTTTGTCTGAGCCCTGCATTCCCATGCCAGGGCGGATAAAGGTGGAAAACAATGCGAGATGACCAAGTCCAAACTGCTTTTGCGATGTATGACTATTTGTCGAAGTTAGGTAGTCCAGTTCATGTGGATGTTTAGCTCCCAAAAAGTTTGTTATGAGTGCGTGAAGCAGCACCGCTGCCACCACTCCATGCCTGCACGCCATACTGTCTCTCTCGCGCAATCTACCCGAAATCCCTGGTCCTGGTACCCCCGACCCTGGCACCCGCCAACCACACGACATGGCTTTGGGAATGGGAGACCAGCAGCGACGACGATCTCAGCGGCTCCGACATTGACGAAGACACACCCACCCAAGCCCCCCAAGGTACTGTCTATAACCCCCCTCCCCGCAGACGCAGATCCATCACCCCCTCCGATGACCCCGACGCCCCACAAAGAAACGACTCTGACCCTTGCCTCCGCCAGTTCGATGGCGTCCAGATCACCCACATCAACGG
>JAOPJI010073251.1:0-10274 GCA_027122695.1 Merluccius productus | reverse complement strand
TAATAATAATAATAATAATAATAATAATAATAATAATAATAATAATAATAATAATAATAATAATAATAATAACAGCAGCATTTGTTCATAAATGAGCTGACAGTTGCTCCTTCAGTATACGCATTGTGCTTGTTTGAAATCGTTTTTTTTGGTAAGCTCCTTATGGTTTCAGGGAGACCATTACAGAGCTTAACAGCATTTGTAGCTAAACATTTTTTATCCCTGTTTGAAGCTTTCTTTGGTAAAACATAGTCCGCAGTCTTTACTGCTCATGTGCTAACCACGTGCCTGTTTTTCACCTGCTGAAATCTTCTGTCAGATGTTTTTTTTGTTTCTGCTTGGCTTGCATGTTATGGAAAGTAATGAGTATATTCAAAGATACAATATCCGCAACAATGCATCATGAGTGCGTGTTAAAAGTGTCATATGGACACAGACTAATTCTTGCAGCCTTGTCCTGTGCAGTTGGGATCCTATTTAGTTCAACCACACCACAAACAGCAGCATAGTCATTCAGCTGACTGCTTGTGATACTCAAAATGAATTTAGGAAGATATTTTGTCCTAGCCAGTTCCCCACATAAATAGGATATATGTACAGTCCAAGACAGATAGGATCTACTATAGAAAAAGGGAAGCCTCTGGGCGTACTTCAGGCACACTTGCACCAAGCCAAGGATGTAGTTAAAAAGCCTTTATTAGTTTAGGGCATATCACAGTAAACCATCGCAAAAAGGAAAACAACGTCTGGTTTTAACCCAAACTGGTTCTCCCTCAGGGCGTGGCTGGAAAGAGTAATCAACCGCAGTGGGAAAGTCGTGATTCCTTATACAACTAGTGGCCAGGAAGCTAAATTACACCAGCATATCATACAATAAATACACAACAAATAGGCAATGTGGAAAATAAGTTTAAAAGTCACAGTAATAATTATAACCATAACAATACAAATAATCTAACCATCACATGGGCTGGTGAGGCGGTACACAACATATGTGGAGTTACAAATAATGAAATGTCTACTTTTATATATCTCCCGTGTCTTGAGATCTACACATTCCTCCTGTCGTATCATGTTGGAGCAGTGATTACAAGTAGTTTGCATGCATTTGAAAATCCCAATAGGTCTCTTGAGCCGGTGGCCTTCCCTACTCACTGGGAGATAACTGTGTGTAAGTCTGTCCTTTATGGATGGGGCTCGTTTGTATTCAAGGATATTCAAGGAGGGGTCGCTCCTGAGGACGTCCCAATTAGACAGTTAATCGAGGTTAATCACCCTGTTGTGTGCCTCTGCGTCCGGCCCCGCAGACCCTTCCGGCGTCTGGCTGCCTCCTGCAGATGACCTCTTTTTCTTTCGCCCCCCCCCCTCGTGTGTTTTGCACGTGGGGGTTGTGCTTGCGAGGTGAGCCGCTCTACCTCCAAAAAAGAGTGATCTAGTGGGCTGAGATGATGGTGTAGCGGGCTGGCGAAGCGCTTCTTTACTGCCGGCAAGGTTAAAGGACAAGCGTGGGACCTTCTGTCCCATGCTTGGGGTTGAGAGAGCTGGTGAGAGCGTGCGCGTCTGGGCCGCTTATCCCAAAGCTAGACCTGGTCACGGCTCTAGTCTTCTCCATTTCCTCTTGATCTTTCACACTTTCATCTGCTTAATGGTTTTGTTGAGTGTTACTTACATGGGCCATCGACGCATAAATCCTGAAGTTGCACTTTCAGAGAGGCTCTCTCTGTCTTGGCCTCTTCAATGAGCAGCAGGATCAGGTCCATGGAGCACTTGTTAGTGTTAGTGTTAGTTAAATGTTTTATGGGGACGGTGGCCAGCCATGTGGGCCATCCGGGTTCAATTCTGACCCGTGGTCCTGCTTGCTACATGTCGTTCCCTCAATTGTTTAACCCACTTTCCTGTCGCTCTTCACTGTCCTGTTCATAAAGGCATATGTATTTAACTGTTTGATGACCAGTTGTTCTGGGAGGAAGACAAGGAAAGGAAAATCTCAACTGACAACCAAACAGGCAAATGACATAACCGATTTTCCTCGAGGTTCAAACTTTAGCATGCGTTATCGAATGCTTTATTCAGGGTGTGCAAATACAAAACTGCAGTTAGAATTCTTGAAGCTGAAACTGTCATTTATGGAATGGAAAACAAACTACCGGTAACTAACTAACTAACTAACTTAAAAAACTAAAATAAATGTAAAATGCTGCAAAATGCCAGCAATGCTGGCTAACTCAAGGTACTTTACCGAATCCCAGAATAACCGTGAAAAAAAAAGTAAATATTGAAACCGCACTACGCTGCCACCGTTTATTGGATGATGCAGCACATGCAGGACATGTCCACAGCAGAATGCATGGTATGCATGCAATGCGCCCTTCAGCCCCGGCTGCATCGCTGGGATGCCCCGCTCAGGATGAATGTGGTGTTAAAGTTAAATGTGTCTTTCCAAAAGGAGAGTTAATCATCTGTTTGGAAAAGGTTATTATTGACTAATGTGACAACATCATTTCTGGAGTTCAAGCATAAGAAGGGAACCGAATTGACCGAATTGAGCTTTGTAAAAATAGATTTGCAAACTTTCAACCGAATGCTGTCAATTGTACGACGTCACGTTTAAAGTCTGATTGCCCGACTGACACCGTTAACATTAAAACTGTTTAAAAGCAATGAGATGTAAGAGAAAGAAAAAAAATCTACTTGCCAGATATCTTGGCAGTGATGTGTAGAGATAGCACAACGGACAGAACATGATTTTGTTCATGAAATGCGTTTTGGCGATGCACATAGCCAATCTGCAAATCTTTAGAACGTGTCCAATGTATTATCGCACAATATTTCATAGAAAGTGGAATATTCTCTGAGCTGTCGATTTGAAAAACGCTTTTTGAGGGCGGGACCCAAGTTAGCCGCCATACCTCGATATAAGCATGTCACCTCTCCGGTGCCGGGGTCCTGAATAAGTCAAGTTTATTTGTATATCCTTTCAACACAATTACTCAAGGCTCAAATGGCTTCCAGGAGCCTGTATTAGACGACACCCACTTACCCTCCTAAGTCCTCATAAGGGCAAGACCAACCTCCCCAGAGACACATAGACCTACATATTCGACTAGACACAGATCCCATAAAAACACCACAACTTCAACATGAGCCGATACCTTCCCGACCCACGGGGGAAAGGTACACACAGTCTTCACAGTCACAGTGTTCTTCAGAAAGCGGTCATCACAGTCATTGTTCGTTGTAGTCGTACTCGCGATGCCCTTGTTATGCTGCGGCGCGAGCACAGTGTTACGTAAATGAATCCTGGACCGGAATGTTTGTCATCTCTTAACCCCAACGTGACCAGAGGTTGCGGTCCACTGCTATTTTCTGCGTTGTATTCCCCCTGGGACGTCTGCTTGGTTGTGAAATTCCTGGGATATGTAACACAATTTGATATCGCTACACAGGTGCTTGCACACTGCTCGCCACGGATGCTAACCCGCTACTAAAAATGCATTGGACTACTATATATATATGTATTAGCCATTCAAGCTTTTAAATAAGCGCTTGGTCTTTTCTCGACGACAACCGCCCATTGTTGTCTCTATCAGTGCTGTGACGTTGCTATGGAAATGGCCTCCTGGAATTGAAACGAGACGGCTCAACAGGCTATTTGCGTGAAGCTCTGGCATTTGTCAAATGCTGGCCGGCAATTATCAGGTTATTATCAGGTTATTTCCTGACGTGTACCCTTTTTATTTAAAGAGACTGGAATGCTCTTAACCGTGAGGGCCTCAGAAGGACGGCACAGTGACGCAGATACACACACACCCACACACACACACACACATGTGAAAAGTAACTGCAATTTGGGGACCGTCCTCACGGTGAGGTTACATATGTCATCCATGCGGGGGGCGGGTGGCGGGGGTGGTGACATCAATTTCCAGTCCTCCTGTTCTCTTGCTTAGGTAGGGATTTGCGCTGGCATTTCCGGGTGAGGCGAGCTATGTCATGTTGTGCAAAGTGGGGCCCAAGTGGATCGGTGAGCACACTGTCCGGGGTGACGGAGGGCAAACCGGGCCCTTTATCTGCCAGGATGACTCGTCGAGTGACGTCTTCGCGGCGTTTGACTTCTGGTCCACCGCAGTCGTTGAACGCCGTCGAGGGAGCTCATCAACGAGGCCTGTCCTACTGTTACGGGATACGTCTCACTTCTCGGGACACTCCTAACATCTTATTGGTTGTTGTTGCATGCGCACAGGAAACGGGGTGCTGCCAGCCCCCCCCTAGTGGCGGGTAGCTGCGTAACATCGACGCGGCAAGCCTAACTTTTCCTAACGTATGAACGCCAAAAAAGAATACATACCTTTGTTTTAGGCAGTGGGCTTGGGGTGTGTGTAATGTATGTTTTTTAATGATAAATGAAGTAAACATTTGTTGAGGAACTGTATTATTTGAACAGACTGACATATCAAAACAATACCAGGCTTGACACCTAGCAAACAAAAAATGGCGAACATGCAGAAACGGACTGTGTCACATAGCCACCAGACCTATCTCCACACTTCCACACGTCGGGCTGGTTCAAAGGAAACTAAAACCAACAAGACATATCAGATAATGCCGAAACCGCAGGTATCAGAACCTCCACAGCCGAAAATGAATCAGTGCCGGGCACTTCAGCAGAGGCTACAGCTAGCGTCAGCAGCGGAGGGGACACTGGGCATCGACAACAACCACCCGCTTACATTGCCTATGCTATCGTTAGCACTGCCACCTGTTGTCTTCCGTTTTTTTTTATTTCAATTGGATCAAAGGTTAGCAATGACACAGCCATCCCCTCTGGATGCATTACACCTCTTCCTCAAGGTACTTCTTGTTTGGTTTGGTATTGGTACATTTCTTGTAGGGAGTACATGGCTGTTCGTCGGTTCGTCATTTGGCTCGTGTTCCCCTTTCCCACGTTAAATTGACTCGACACCAAAAAACAACCGCCCCCCCCCCCCCTTGTAGACATCATGCAATAAAAACCACAGTCCTAGTGTGCATTTTTTGAACTTCCTCTTAAATAGACGTCCCCAAGTCTGAGTGGGCGGGGCATAGCATTGCAACCAATAATAACATAGTTTAGGCCTTTGACAGTAAGCGGTAGGCCACTACTATACCCGGAAAAACCTTTCAATTTCATCCAGTGTTTGTGTTTTAACAAGTGCTTTCACAGAACATCAGTATTCTTCATGAGTCGCCATTACCTTAATCGACCCGCGGCGTTGACAAGTTATGATGTCATGACTGTGGTCCAGGCGGGCGTGTTTGGCCTGTCAAGAGGCTGGCGTGAGTCAGCGGAACGCATCACCGGCGCGGTTGCCGGGCAACAGGGCTGTTTGGCAGGCTTGAGAGGAAACAGAAGCAAACGACACCGAGAGAGCGATAAAGGGAGAAAGATAAAGGGAGAGAGGGAGGAAGAGAGAGATAAGGAGAGCCATAGAGAGAGAGGAGAGAGAGGGACAGTGAGAGGGATTGAGAGAGAGGTGAAGAGAAGGAGAGTCGAATCGCTATGTTTGATTAACAATAATGTGCGATTATTGCATTTGATAACACAATTCTAAGACTTAGCTGGCAATTCTCATCTCTTTTGCTCTCTTTTACACAATTACACACCAACTCGTCAGACCTACCAGGCATTTTCTTTTTAGCTTATTATTGTTTATGTATCATTAATTATACAATTCAGTACATCTCCCAGTAAAGTATATTGTACGGTGTAAAACAATGAGAAATTGGAACCACAGGTCCATCCTTCATTTCACAATAAGGGTTGAGATCGAATTTTGAAAAACATGTCCTACGTAGAGGACATCTGGACAGCAGTGATCAGTAGACAGCCCCCCCCCCGCCCCCCCGTCCTTTAAGATGGCATCAGGCTCCACAACACCGGCAGTACGCGACCTTTCAACTCTCCTACCCCTCCAGGCCCACGCCCCCTCACCCCCCCCACCCCGGCGTTACAGTGGCCCAGGATTGGGTGACCCCCTAATTTTAGCCACGGGTCTGTCTTGCACTGTCAGTTAGAGACCCACCGGCCACATAAACACACAGGGTGGTGGGCATGACCTATGGGGGTGGGCGGGGTGAGGGGCGGGGTCTAAGTCTGTCAACCAGTACCAGTACCAGGACTTAATAAGGGCAACGGCCATGGGCTTGGAACCGCCACTACCAACCCTGAACACACCTGACACAAGTTTAAAACACAAGTTGAGACCGCAGTACCACAACAAGTGCTTATAGACATTTATAATATGTGTTTTAGCCAAAGTGACAGAGTGCAGAGAAGCTATACTATGCTATACTATGCTATACTAGCTATGCACAATGTTAGCAGATGCACAGGTTATAGGTGGTGCATAGGTTACATGAAAGGTGGTGCATTTTGACAAAGTGCAGTCTACTTCGAGGGAATGGTCCTGGGTGGGATCCTCAATATCTGCAGACTGGTTGTGGGCATGCTGGGCCCCAGGATGAAGTGACTGGGTGACTTTATTTCCTAATATATATATTTGTTGTTTAACCATGCAATAGCCTCAATAGGCTAAATAACAACAACAACAACAACATAAGGCTACTGTTTCAAAATCAAAGAATACATTCGTAACCTTGAAGGTCTGCTGCCCTCTTGTGGCGACACTCAAAAACTGCAGGAGAAAATTAGTGTGAGAAAAGAAATCACTGTGTGTGTGTGTGTGTGTGTGTGTGTCTGGTCTACATGTGTGATTCTTATACAGTGAACAGATTGAACAGCGTATTACAGTATCATTCTGTACAGACGGAGACAGAGGTTTTGGAGGGATGGAAGACAGAAAATTGTGCATGAGGTGATGTGGTGGTGGTAGCGGTTGACAGATCTGTCTGTGCGTGATTTGTTTCTGTGATTGGTCTTTCGACGCTGGTGGCCCTTGTGGCTGCTGACAGGGTATCCCTGCTATTCACACCTCTCTCACACAGGAATGGATACCTTTTTTTTTGGGGGGGGGGGGGGGGGTGCACATATCGCACCTCGGACCCCTACATAGAGAGCTTAAAGGTGCTGTAGGTAAGATTTAAGAGTTGTAATGAGAGCACAAAAGAGCAGAAGAGAGCAAGACGTCCCCGCCCGCTCTGCTCCCTCCCTCCCTACATTTCTCCGCTATATGGAAATGCATTGCATTTTACGCACCTGTAATGGACAGGCAAGATGGATCCTCGAACCAATCAGGGAAGAGAGGCCCTGATTGGTCAGAAATGAACCGGGAGCGGTCTAGAAACGAAATGGTCTCATACAGGTGCAGGTGCACCTCAAAACAGATATTCTCACAGCTCATTTCCTTCACTTAAAGCTAATGGATGGCTATGGCACTAACACTCAAATAATAGCTCTCAAATCTTTCCTACAGCACCTTTTAAATACAAATAATGGGAAAAAAAATATGCTGACATAGACATGTGGAAATAATGGCACAGATAGAGCAGATCTGTCTGACCATCTGTTCCTCAAAGGCAGTTTTAGGCTCAACTGACTGTTGACTCTGTTGTACATGGACGGCATTTATTTAGCGCTATTTTAGCCAGCTCGTCGGGAGGCGTCTTGCTCAGGGACACCTCGACACTTAGCTAGGAGGAGCCGGGGATCAAACCAGCAACCTTTCGGTTGCCAGACGATCTGCTCCACCTCCTGTGCCACTGATTCCATTCACCTATACTGCAAACATATTGTGTCCATACTACCCCGGGCGTGTGCGTTTGGTCATTTTTGGTGACACACACACACGAGTGCTGCCTGCTGCACCTGCCTAGGCCCTTATTAAGTATAACATCTTAGTTCGTACTAAGAACATGCTTAGGCACGCTTAGGACATATTTTAGGGGCAGGCGGTGGAGGCCGTGGGGTCATATATAGTGTTGGTGGGCCGACAAATAGTTGAAGTTCATGTTCTATTACGTAAAGCTCATTTCTTTTTTAGTATACACCACACCTGTTGTTGTGGTTATGATTATGTCGGTTCTTCGGTGTCGCCACGGGAACGGTATCGGTATCTACTGTTTTTGGTGTCGTGAACCTCGAGTGGGCGTGTGAAACCCCACGCGGGAGAGTCAAGTGGAAAAGTACATTGTTGCGTCCACGGAGACGGATATTAATATACAAATACCGATGGACGCGGGACGAAAGCGAAAGAGAATTAGAGGAAATGATTACACACACACGCAGACACGCATATCGACATCAGCCAACGATGATGTCATGAGATAAATATCTCCGTGGCAACAGTATTTCTCAACATCAGACAAACATCAGACAAACACACAGTGTTTGTGTGTGTGTGTGTGTGTGTGTGTGTGTACACCTTTCCTCCAAGAACCTCAAGTGCAAAGCCGTCGTTAATCATGCAAGACTTTAGACTTGGCGACCACCCCGGACTGAGAGGTCATGTAAATGAAACAACACAAACCTGTGGACCGAATGTAGAGCTGTGTGTGTGCGTGTGTGTGTGTGTGTGTGTGTGTACACCCCCCCCTTCACTCCTAGTACTCCGGTTTTGTATACAGATTCATTAGCTTGTTTTGGCTGGACATTGGACCGACGTCCAGCTGGACCTGGCGTCGCTTCTGCTGCGGTTAGTCATTTGTCTTCAGGGTCCCGAGAGACCTGCCGGCCCCCAACTCACTCGCGTTACACATTGAGTACACATGCTAGGCAGTTGGTGTCTGTCTGTCTGTTTGTCTCTCTGTCTGTCTTTTCCTTCTGTTTGTCTATCTATCCATCCATCCATCCATCTATCCATCCATATATCCAGCTGCCTGCCTGCATCTGTCTCGGTTGTCTTCACTGTCAGCTCCCCATGAGTTTCTGTCAGTTTGGCGTCCCCTACTGTTACAACGTTATACGTCTTCTTCTCGGTTGTATTAACAACATATTTAGTTGATTTATTAGGCATTTGTTCTTGACATTTATAATGCTATTGGTCTCGCATTTTGCATCAACGATCGTCAATGTGTACTACACTGTACGAATTATGGTGGCCAAAATTAGACCCGCCCAAAGGAGTTCATGACATCGTCTAAGAAGTATAACAATTAATTAAAGATGAGTATTATTTTTTCCCCCCAGAGGGACCTGTCCCTACACGGGCCAAGTCGTGTCATGCGATATTTATTTGTTTTCCTTTCGCTAAATGTACCGTGACCATGACCTCATGAAACCATTTTTCTCTTGAGGGGAAACGCTCGTACTTTGAAACATCCAAGCCTGTAGCTTGGCTCCGTCTCCCGACAGTGATGGAGGAACGTCCTTAATGACATTGCATGACCGCGGCCGACCGGTCGCAAGGGGCCCCCCGCCAAGGTTATCATGCGAAGGCCGAATTGCCTTTTTCCCAAGACAAGCCGTTACCGCCGTCGTTGACTAACTGCACTAATATCCTCACACCTCTGACAACACCGCATGAGCCTAACGTCCGTACAGAGACGCGTACGCACGCCTCCCCGCTTTAACTTCGAACACTCCTCCCCCGTTCACTTAGCTAAAAGCTAGACAGCCGGTCGCCACGGCAACCGAATCGATCAACCCGTTTCGACTTTTGTGGTGGGAAGCGCCGTGCGTCGCAGAGAAGGACGTGAAGGATAGTTTCTTCTTAACAGTCTGTGGGAGCACCATAGCTACAGCCAACACAAGCAGATGTACTGCGGTGGCTATATTTAACATTTACAACGGAAAACGTCTCCTCGCGCGCCCTTAACCTTTTCACTGAAATATTCGTTCTGATTATATCATCCACTCTCCTAAATCTATTGTTGTGACAAAGTACATATTTATGGCCCCTTAATGGTCATGACCAAACGCGTAACAACGTCCCGTGATCGTCAAGATATCTCTAGATTAGGCAATAAAAAGTATGTATTAATTTGTTAGAAATGTGTGAGTGTGCGCTTACGAATGTGTTTGTGTGTGTGTGTGTGTGTGTGTGTGCGTGTTTGTGTGTGTGTGTGTCAAAACAAAACACTCACGCCCGTGTTTAGCGTCGTCCACACGCTCGTACGTTTTGCAAGAGCTCCGGCGGTGGACACTGTTGTCATAGCGACGGCACAACACGCCGTCCCACTGGCCCTCAGCCTCAGGATACCACACTTTTTTTTTTTTATATCCGGGGGGGGGGGGGGGGGGGGGCCCCCCACAAAAAAAAAAAAAAAAAAAAAAAAAAAAAAAAAAAAGGAAAAAAGAAAAAAACCAAAGAGGCCGCAGAAAGGAGAGAGGGGGGGGG
>JAOPJI010073202.1:0-10279 GCA_027122695.1 Merluccius productus | reverse complement strand
TGCCCAGGCCACGGCCTTTGGGAGCAGTGTGATCACGGGCCTAGCGGGGGGAATGGGGAGGGGGGAATCGTGCTGAACCTTCCTCCAGCACGGAACAGGCAAACGGCACTAGTGTGAGTGCGCCCTCACACTCTCTCTGGGTCACTCACACCCTCACTCTCTCTATCTCTCTCACTCTCTCTCACACACACACTTTCTCTCTCTCTCCCACACACACATATAATAATAATAAAACAAGAGATAAATGAGAGAGATGCCTCTCCTATCCACAGGTAGTGCATGGCTGGCTGGCCAATTAATTATGTATAAATGATAGAACAATTTTTCTAACTGGAAAATCTGGAAAAAGCAACATAATATGATGGGTAACTTTTCGTGAAATACTGTGGTGATGAATGTCATTCCCTCTCTTAAGCCACTTTCCTGTTTGTCTTCACTGACTTGAAGGAAACACGTGTGTGTGTGTGTGTGTGTGTGTGTGTGTGGGTTGGGGTATGGCCTCTTTTTAGCTTGTGTCCCTGCCTCCCAAAATGTCTCTGAACTTTGAACAGGGCTATGTACATCTATGTGCATTATTATTATTATTATTATTATTATTATTATTATTATTATTATTATTATTAATAGAAAAATAGATTAGAAAAAAATGTATTCATAGAAAAATAGCCCGGACTCTGCCTCACAACATCAGCAGGTTGGAGATAGGTTGGTACAGTACTTCAATTCTTCTGCTTTCGAGGGGTGTGGATCCAATTTGGAGCACAGACTTCTGAGCTCCTTGTAAGCCACAGCTCAGCCAAGGAATGGAGGACAGATCCCTCACGGTCACACCGTCTGAACACAGAAGTAAACAAGAAGGCATATTTGCCCTTTCCCTCCTACGCACTATTTTTTTTAATAGATACAAAAAAAGCCCCATAATAGCAACTCGGGTTACAAAACATATGTATGCACTGAGATATCAATGAGCAAACACTCGAGCAAGTAGCGTGCAATATGGTCTTGATGGCTCCCAAATGAGCCCTGTTTAAACTATTTAATTTAATACATTAATTTAATACATTTAATAAAATGTGTTTGTGCTGAGATTCTTGAGGAAGGAGGGGGATTTGTTCTCCCCATGGTTATGGCCCACACCAACAGGGAGGCAGGAAAAAACTGTAAGCACAAAAAACACTGTAGTACCTTTTTGTGTTGATTATGCATTCCTGCACCTTTATTTACATTTTGTAATTAAGCAATTAAGTTCTTTAGTAAGTACTTGTTTTTTGTATTTGAAATGTTCTCTCAAGTTTGGATGAGCCACAATGGTTTATTAAAAGAGGTTAATTAAACTAACAAACTCAATTTCTTGTAGTGTGCCCATAGAACATGTGTGATTAACACACACAAACACACATTAGCATAGATATATGTGGAGTGTGTGTTGTTGTTAGCTGGTGTACAGCCTCTAAATTACGGCCTTATTTTAGCAAAGCCACTGGACAAAAAAAAAGACTAACACCCACTTATATCAGGCTTTTGTCTTTAGTGGTAAAGGTTACAATCCGCATTCATTCCCAGGGCAAATGACTGCAGTAGTCACCGGTATTTATCGGCTCCAGCTCCGATCGGCAGTGATGCAAACATGATACCCGGGTGGACACGCTCATTTTCGCCCCTTTTCCTGCACAATGCTATGACTCCGTTGGTAACTTATAGAAAAAGAAAGCCTTTATTGTTATTGTACAGTTTAAATACAAAGAGATTAGGAGCACTACAACTGATCAGTGCATTAAAAGACACAGGTAATTAGAGGACAGGAAAAAACCCACAAAAACAAAAACAGCCTCGTAAACAAACAAAACCCCCCACAGCCAGCAAAACAGGTCCTTAAGTAGTAAGTTAAAAAAAGAGTGATAAATAAAGTGTAATTTGCACTAGAATACATGTAAATGGGACACTTTGTAATCTCAGCCACAAATTTGAACATCGTTCCAAATTAGTCGTAGTAACCACCGTTACATATTCACTGGCCGCCATGCTGCTTTCTACTGTTTACTAACCCTGTTTTCAAGCATGTTTGTGGCATTGAACGCGATACACCAGAAAAAAAACAGAAAGGCATACTCTACGTCTATGTCTACTGGCAATGGGAAAGGAGTCCATTGCCTATTTTTAGTGGGTTTTCCCGCATTTAAAAAACCTGCACGCAAATGTTGGTGGAGGGTATAACAATGACATAATGGCATAGATTACTATGTTGAAGATCATATAAGACATATCACAATTAAAACAAACAACGGCAACAAAAATGTGCAATGTTGCAAATGAAATGCGCCACAAATAAGACCGTTATACTATGAGAGTCCCAGCAGAATACACAAACTTAACCACCTGCAGATTTTTCTGATGAGCAACATGAATAATTACAATAATATAACACAGCATTAGCTATATCCTCTAAGTCAGTATAAGATTGACAATTCGGTTTTCTGATACCTTACCGATATGGAAACAACAACATTTTCTGATATCATGCACGGCCATGACGCAAGCAGCCTCATCACCAGTCTAAAAATGAATGCGCTAAACGAAACTTTAATAACTGTCAACTTGGACCGGTCTCGGAGGGACTATGTTTAGAAAGCTTCGCGTCGGGGGGTTCTTAGCCCCTATGTCGCATAGGATACTCTGCAGTTGGCATGCACGACATATTCAATTTGATGTCATACTTCGTATGAATAGTACGTTAGTATGCGATTCTGAACACAGCCATTGGTGTGACAGGGTTATATGTGATAATCCTTTGTGAGCTAAAGAGATCTGTCGCGGGAGGATCCGGAGTACCTCCATGTACATTGCACATGCCTAATTTATACAGCTTGCACACAAAAACGTGCTTGAGCTGTACATGTCTGTGTTGAGACAAATAAAGAAACTGCAGGCAAAGGGTCGTGTCAGAAAAACAAGACACTGTATAGTTAATTACAGACTGTGTTTGGACTACCTGAGTCTTTTGGGCTTTACTAGGCCACTAGAGCTGAGTCATATGGAATACTTGATTATCCTTTTAAATAAGGAATTTTACTATCAGACAGTCAACTCTCTACTCTCCACTTCCATCTTCAGTCGGACATCGCCTCCACTCTAACCGATTTTCCATGGGTGAGATGGGTAACAAAAAATGAAACGTGAATCCATGAAACATAATAAAGTTGGCCAGTTGGGAGATGGAGAAAACTTCGAGACGGATTGGATTTTAGTCCAATAGTTAAAGAGTCTGTTTGTTATCTGCTTTGGGAATTGTTTCCCATCATGGAGAAGGCTTGACTGGAAAGATTCAGTCTAAGCCAAGACGCAAGACTGCACAGTGCACTCACTAAGGTCCACCGAGAGCCAATCTGTACAAGGCATCATAGTTTCTTTATGTCTTCTTCCAATTAGTTAATTCGGGCGTAAGATTGTAGAGTTGTACAAAGTCTCATGTCAGTGAATTGCATAGCGCACGCACACACACTGCACATTATGAACATTCCAACTATTGCCAATGGTTGCTACCAGGTCTAATTCTCTGCAAAAGAAAATCCCGAACAGACGGAGAACTGATATGAAAAGCTTTCATGATGTTCACATGTGCACAGCAGCTGCAGCAGAATGTTCAACATTCTTGTTCTGTTTTCTCAGAGGGGTTTATTAACATGAAATGTACTTGGCCCTATTTGCTGGTATGTGTGCCCAGTAAAGGGATGTTTTTCCAACACTGTTGTTGTTTTTTTTTCAAAGAAGAAGATAAATGTGAAGGCCTTGTATCTTACAAATCTGCTGAATTCGCCCCTTGCAGAGGCCTGGTAACACTGCCGGATTTCATACCTCAAAGAGAAAATTGTGAAAAGAGTGAAAAGTGAAAAGAAATGCCCACAGTCCCTGGTGGCTTGGGCCCACCGCATGAGCTTCTTTATTATGACGGATGTTCTTGGTAAGCAATAAACACTCACATCCAACACTAGGCTGAGAGAGGATCGTGAATTGTAGTATTATCCCAGTCTACCGCAACACTATTTCCGTTCTCTTACTTCCTATGAGCTGTGTACGCTAGTTACCAGGCGAGAAGAATACGAATATGACAAGAACAACAACAAACGGACAAGGATTTCCCTCTATCCTGCCTTCTCTCTCACCTCTCGCTGCAAAACCTATGTAACTGAAACGGATATCGCTCCCGCCAAAGTCCCGCCAATAACGTAGATTTGGACTTTCCTGTTCCATTGAGAATGCCTGGGAACGAGGTTAGCCATTCGCTGTCCCTTCCTCAGCCCTCACTAAACCTCCATAACGAGACCGGTGCACTTTGTCTCACTCCCTCTTCCTCCTGCTCGCCTGTCTGCTGTAGATTGAACTGGGGTTTTGTAATATGGGAGGGAAAAAAATGAACGTGAGACATACCGCATTGCCAATCCCCTCCCCCCCCCCTTTGGTTTTGTTGGCTTTTGTTGATGGTTAGATACCTCTTTGATGGTTACATACCTCTTTGATGGTTACATACCTCTTTGATGGTTAGATACCTCTTTGATGGTTAGATACCTCTTTGTTAAGCGTATGACATTTCAGTGTCATACAGCAAGCTGGCTAGATCTACCATGATCACAGCAGTATGCAGCTACAACATTTCCATAGACATGACAGCTTTCACCTCACCAGAAACAGCCTGCCTTCTAAAGAAAATATATATATGGCTATTTCACGGCTACTACACCTGGCTCACATATGGCTACTACACCTTACGTGTGTGGCATGACAAGCTTAACTTGTAAGCCGGTATTATCACAATGTTTACGTTTTCTCTCTCACGTACAGACTGCAGCAACAACTTTCAGCTGGCTGGACCATCCATTAAAGTCTGGATCAAATTTACATTGCTCTGTACGTTTCATAACACACTATTCACCTGTTTTTACTAGGAAACACGTCATATTAACAAAGTCTTTCAAATCTCTCCACATCGTATCTGTGTAGGTCTTTTCTGTTCTGTCCTGTTTTCCCTCTGATAGAAATCAGCCATCCTCTGGAAAAAAATCGATCCCTCGCAGAAGATGTGGAACAGATAGAGGATGGACATCTTGCATTTCATCACAACATCGTCAACACCATGAACATATCACCTAAACAGTACACACTTCCTGCACACGTCTTCATTCCTGTCAGTTGTGTGATTCCAAAATGTGACTACCCACTGGGCCAACCAACATTAGCATCCTATCTGTTCAACCCTTTTCACGCTTGTTCTGATTTGTGGACCCTCACCTCGATATATCTACTGTATATTATTTTTCTTCCCGTCTGCTGCCCCAGCTCTCTGCTACATGTTGTGTATCCTCAACTCCTCAATCTCTTCTCCTCTCCGAGTCTATTTACATGCTCTTCTCTATCAGGTAATTTATTCTGTGTTCAGTGTTTCTCCTCCACTATTGCAGCTCCTCTACCATCACCTCTCGACCCCCCTCCCCTCCCCATATAGGCTACGCTGTGTTTCTTTTTAGTTGAGCTTTTTCACATTTACTCCTCCTACGCTTATAGCCCAATCACCACTGCTTCTTTTTTTAAACACATTTTACTGTCCCTACATTTTACGTACGGCTCTAGCAATTACAGCATTCTTTCATATTATCATATATATATATATATATATATATATATATATATAATTGATTGCATTGATTGCATTTATATAGCGCTTTTCTAGACACTCAAAGCGCTTTTATATATATATATATATACATATCCTACGTAAACCAGCTCATGTAACATTCAGCACTGATTTACAGTGTAAATGTATGCTTTTTGTTAACCCTCTCACTTAATCCACTCTTCCTGTTAGGAAGACTTTAAGCATTCATTTGTGGATTTTAAAGCATTAACACTGTGTCTGGTTCGATTCCCGCTTGGGTAGTCCATAGAAATGTATGCACAGACACTAGCGGTCTTGTTATGATGCGTTGAATAAATGAAAGAGTCTCCATATGGTGCATATTAAATCCTTTCTGCCACTTCGGACCACTGAGATTAAAGGTGCTGTAGATTCAAGAGCTGTAATTATTTGTTAGAAATGCCAAAGCCATCCGTCAGCATTGAGTGAGTGAAATACTCAGAGACTATCTGTTATGGTTGACTGCGTCTGCCTCTGGATTAGCCTATCATACCCAATCGATTTACCACCAATAACTCCCAAGGCTGGCTTCAGGTATGAGGGGCGGGACTTGCGTTATCTGTCTCTCTTTTGTGCTCATTTCATTTGTAGAATGGGTAGTAGCAATTTGTACACTCCCGTTTGCACTCCTTTGGCATGCGTTTGGCAAACGATTTTCATTCTGAGGCAATACATAGCACTACCCTTAGTATCGCCCCGAGGGAAAAACATGGCTTGTTAATTTTTTTAACAAGGAAAAAAAAACATGCATCCATGTTAATTACTTAACCCATCCTCGTAGAGCGATAAATGGCAGGGCAAATGAGTGTATGTGAGAGAGAGAGAGAGAGAGAGAGAGAGAGAGAGAGAGAGAGAGAGAGAGAACAAGGTGGGGGATGAGAGCAACAAGCAACAGATGACACAAGCTGCATTGATCAAACATCTAATTAACCCTGCATATTCTATTTATGTATAACCCCCTCCACACACACACACACACACACACTCAGACCAGGGGTCTTTGGCTGAATAGAGTGTAGGTGGTGTGTTTTTTTTCATCACTCAAGAACTATTGTTGAAATATTGTCTCTAAAAATATTTGTTTAGATAAATATAGATATATATGCAAATATTAGTATTTAAATGAGAATTGTTTGAAGGATGCCAGAAGTTCAAGGAGCTTTTGGTCATTTTACTAAATCAAATAAAATGTAGTTTTTATTAAAAGTTGTCTATTTTTAATGGAACTAAGAAAATTAAATGGATCATGCCTCTGGCATAAATCTGTGATATGTGAACTTCGAATGATGAATACAAAGCAGAATCAACTGATATCACTTTACACACACATGCAGCACACCCACATTCAGAGACACACACAAACACACACACACACACACATTTGTTATATACTTATCAAGCATTAATAATTGACACTTTGGTAACTTTCTGGTGGGGGGCTGGTGTCTTCAGTTCCTGGTTCTCTTCTTTAGGCAAACTCTTTAAAGCACTGCATGCGTGAATTAGACGGACGTCTTGAGATAAGCTCTGATCCAGCCCCAAGGCTGTCAACTCATCTATAGAATAGAATAAAATAGACACTTTTCTAAAGATTCACTCTGGGTGTCGCATATTTTTTCACTGTTCATGTAAATTCTTGCCTTGCCAGGATTTCTCTGACGAGCCCTGCAACTCAAATTGTGTAAGTTTGACTAACTTATAACACTGCTGAACTCGGATATATGGCTGCTAACCAACGCAACACTTCACTTCCCTCGAGTCTGAGCACGAGCAGATACAGGAACAGCGCCACTCTTGAAGGTATTATTGGAGCAAAACAACTGAGCACCCGTGAATTTGTGAGTAGTTGTAGAAAATAAAAATGGAAAGTCACACATGTGTATCAGTCAATTTGAAGTCACTTGTGCAAACTTGTAGAATTTTTTCTCTCCCACAAACACAAAACAACAGTGACACCTTGTCAAATTCTTCATTGCAAACACATTCACAGACCCGTATAAAAAAATGTGAAGTCATAGACAAAATTTGCACATCCGCAAATCAGTATGTGAACTCATGCAATGAGAGTTGCACACCTGTAGAATATTTTAGAGGCATTATCAGCACATGTCCTTAAATGTACTTCACGTATTTTCAAGGTGGACCTTTTAATTCTGAAATAATGCTGGATAGTTAAATGAATAATAATGCATCATATTTTAATTGTTATATTTTTTGAGTATGTTGGTATTGGCAGTGGTAGGACTCAAAACTTTTTTTCTGAAGTAAAACTATTAAGTGTACAGTGAAAGAGAGCCATTCAGCACAATGTACTTACATAGTCTGTTCAAAGTAATTTAAATATAATGCTGGATAGTTTAATCTAATCAAGCAAATAAATGGAGGACTCTCTGTATGTGTAAATGGAGGAATCTCTGTATGGGAGCTGTTTGGATGAGCGGTTCTCAAAAAAAACTGCAAGCAGCAATACCGGAGGCCAAGCAACAGGCCCGCTTTGAACGGGCACTGCACTAGTATACATAAACACAGATAACACAGAGTTTTGGATGTATTCAGTGAGAAGTACATACATCAACATGTAGACATAGACAACATAGAGTTCTAGATGTATTCAGTTACAGCAGTGGTCACCAACCTTTTCAAGCCTAAGGTCACTACTCAAGTCAAAATATCAGCAAAGAGCTACTTCTCGTACAAGTTGGAAAAAATAAGCCCACCATCAAGTTGAATCCACAATACTGCTTATTTTATTGGATAACCAATGCATTAATGATAGGCTTAATGTGAAAATGTGTTGATCAGACAGAAACATTAATATTAATGTAATTCTTGGATGTATGGCCAAAATAACTGAATAAAGCCAATCAGTCAATAAAGTGACTTTTCATGATAATAAAAAAAAGACAATAGGCCAACAATTTTAACCTGTGAACCTGTCCCTAAAGTCAGGATAGACGTGCCATTAAAACAAGAACAGAGCACAAAACTTAATTGAAATTATTAGGTGAATGGAAATTATTGATGTGTATGTGGTTGAATGTAGTAAAGTCATTATTACATAAATAACAAGCACTTCTGGATTCAAATAATTTTCTCCAGTGAGGTCCAAGTGAGGTTCCCACCGCCACCATTAAACTTTCTTTAATCTTTGCGGTAACAGACTAGCAAACAAGCTGCCGCTTTAGAAAAAAAGATATTGAAACATCACAGGGTGACATAGTAATAACATGTGGCAAATGTTTGTCCTCATGTTAAGCATGGGCTTCAAGTCACTTCAAATTGCTTGACTGCTTAAGAGCTCTGGACATGTGACCCATGTATTTATATTGGCTACATGTATCATTATCATTGTGGTTATTATTATTAATCTCCCGCTGTCTCATCCGTACATCTCATCCCTCCCATCTCATGTCCCAGCTAACTCTCTCTTTCAGTTCCTCCCCTCAGCCAGAAGATTAAGGAGTTTGAACTGAGGGACCTCTCCCTTGAGCAATAGCACTTTCCCTCTAGCTGTTCGCCTTGTAAATACGTGCTTTACAGGAAAGAAGAGAGTTTTAGCTGGCACGTGATCACAAAACCATTGCAGAGCGCTTTTTAAAATCTTAATAATCCTTTAAGATGGTCTGTTAACTATATGTGTGTGTGTGTGTGTGTGTGTGTGTGTGTGTGTGTATTTGTGTAATTGTATTTGTCTGTTTTTTGTTTAAACGGCACTAGAGAATAAATTCCAATCAACGTTGAAATGGCAATAGACCCTTTTCACAGAGATGTCATTATAAGACAAGTGTCACTCAACAATAATTATGGGTCTGCTAGTGTTATGTAGCAGGGAACAAGGTCAATGGTTGTGTTCATACTAACGTACTGCCTGCTACGTACTCAATGAGTAAGTCCTGCATACTCCCTACTCAACGATTACGTATTCCATGACCATCAGACCATTCACACTGTATACAGTCTTGAATTTTATAATTTAAAAGTAGTAGTAGTGGTGGTGGTAGTAGCAGTTGTAGTCATAGTATTATTTGTTGGCATAAAAGGTAAAATGTGAATTGTGGGGACATTTGGTTGACCTCAGCCAACCCCCTCCTTAGTGAATAAGGGTTAAAATAAACATTTCCTGTCTATGTAATAATATGTCATGTATGCATGATTCTAACATGATTCTATATTAGAATTGTTGATTAATAGAGATTAAGCCTCTAGAGTTTGATCACTGCTAAAATGCGTAGCAATCAGGTTGCTTAGTCGGAACTACCAGTGGTATAATTCTGAATGTCTCTGGGTATCTCTGACCCCATAGCTCAGGGGGGGGGAAAAGTTGTCTCCTCATCTCTGATTAGATTACATACATGTAATTATAACTTTGGTTGAGCTTTTGATACGGCGTCTGTCCTACCATAGCGAACCTACCACACTGCTAGCATTTTTTTATTTGTTTCCAGACAATCATTGTTATCGTAGTTTGTAATGAGTTCTCGGGGGGGGGGGGGGGGGGGGGCGATATTTCAATAAAAAATAACTTTAAAACCTGGCCTGCAAAAATAGTATAAAACAAAAAATAAAAAAATAACAAGAATTGGTTTGGAAACC
>JAOPJI010073195.1:0-10279 GCA_027122695.1 Merluccius productus | reverse complement strand
CAGATGTAAAATTCAGTCGCATTCTCTCAGATTTTGGTCGCAAAATGCGACCATTTGGTCGCAGTCTGGAGCCCTGATTACCAGAAAACATGCTATATCATGATGTATATCGTTATGGAGATATTAAATGACATATATCGGGATAGAAGATTTTGGCCGTATCGCCCAGCCCTACTGTATCATCATTAGTACAATAAAATGGCGTTAGATAGCCTTCAAGCTTTCCAACTGCTCCCCAGAGCGCCGACCAGCGCCGCCATACTATTATTATTTCTTCAACTTTGTGTTCTTCCAGAAACGCGGTCATGCTTCCTCTCCTCTTTACGCTGTCCGCATTATGGGATGAAAACCCGGTGAGGTCCTCCTCTCAGTTTACATTAAGGGCCTCTCCTCCACAGCTCTGTCTGGAGACCCCTGGAGACGCCACACACATACAGTAGTCAGCACGCCGTGCAACGCCTCCCCTCAGACGGTGTTAAACGGACATGGTTCCCCCCCCCCCCCCCCACCTTTAAATGGTGTCAGATCCTGGGGGGGGAGTCGCGTTAACGCATCCGGCTTTTCCTTCCTAGTCCTGTTGTAGGGGAGGGAAACAAATCATTTATTACATCACTTGGTCGTCATGGTTACAGTACTAATCATTGCATCTTCCAAGGGTTTCTAGTGTCCTCAAATCAAACTAAAGGCTGTTATAATGTAAATTTTGAAGATTTGGATCGCTTTCCTGTTCTTTGTCCGTTAGTCTCGCTCGTTCGGCGCTATTTGTTGTCGCTTGTCGACACGTATGTAACCGACGGACGCCGTCATTTATTATACGTCCTGCATGGGGTGACTCACAAGGACCCTGGCCACCCCGGAACGGCGGCCATCTTGAGCCGTCCGAGCGCGTTCGATAGTCCCACAGACGTGTCCATGTCACCGTGTCTGATGGTCACCCTTTGTCCAAAGTGTTAATTAACACCTTATCCGCTCAGACCTATCGATTTATATGCGCTCCGTCGCTGTGAGTTTGATGTCTATAATCGTGTCCGGATTGATTTTTCTATTTGTTTTGGTCCCGGATTTTGTGTGTGTACTAAGGGGAGACTATGAAACACAATTAGATGTTGACAGTAATAAACGCCCCAATCGCCTCCACCGTCTTTTCCCAGCTAGATTGTCTCTTTCTATCCCCGGCCGTTTCTGTGCAACGGTATCGATAATAACACGCACACGCACAGCAACAATACACACGTCTCGGCGTATCAAGTTTTCAAACTTACTTAATGCATTTAACGGCCCTAAATAATAGGGTTTTATTTTGATCGATGGCTTTCGCAATTACGATAACGACTTCGTCATTTTACATTTGGCCCCTGGATTTTCCATTTTACTGCTGATATGTGAATTGAGTGACTTTTTATTCGATCAACTTCCTCTCAAGCGGAGGACTTAACCAAAGTTGCGCTGAGCCGGTTTTACATACCGGGAGCGGAGCGGCGTGCCGTTCAGCAGACTTCCTACATTATCACGAGGAATGTAGTATGTAATAAAACGCGCGTCGCCTCACGGCAAACCCTTTAACTTTAACTGCAGTTAAGAAGAAAGAAGAAAATGCACAGAATACGGTTTTAATTCTTTATCACAAACTATGGAAATACTGAAGAGCTTTTTAAAGCCTTTCCCCTTTCCTTGTAATAACCGTAAGAAACGCGTGCATTCACATCCGTTCCCGTACGTTGTCATGCGTGTGCCGTACATCTACAGCAGATAATCCACTATAGTACAGAGTATAGTGTCAGGAAGTAAACACACACAACAATAACTCTTCATAAGACTGTTAAATGCTCAAGTGCTTATAGACCGCTCCCATCTTTTAATATTATACCGGTAAACGGCAACAGCTGTCTGCTGTAGCGGCGAGCTAAAGGACGCGGCGGCCATCCGTCACGGCGGCGTGTCGTGTCCTTCACATTTTTTTTTAGGTCTAAAATAAACGCGGTCAACAACATTACTTATTGCTTTCCAGTTGTCAAGTAAATGAGTTGTTGTCAAGCGCTGTGGATCTCCAGGGCGTCTCGGGGGGGAAAGCGTCGGCTATTTGGGGATTTGTGGGAGTCGCGTCTATTTTAATGGGAGTTAACGCTTTTGACTTTGCCTCTAGATTATGAAACCTGGACAAAATGTTTCTGCCTGAGCACCTGGAGACGTCCATTGGCTGTCGTGGGCTAGGAGATGAGGAGATGAGGAGGCGGCAGGCAGGTGGGGGGGGGGGGGGGGTGGGAGAGACAGTGATTTGGTGGTGTTAAAATTTCAATGTTCCACCCCAAAGGAGAATTGTTCCACATGAAGGAAAATGAAAACGCTGACAAAAGCTGTTTTTAAGTTTCCGAGTTTTCTCTTTTTTTGCATAATGGAAACCTCACATCCTTATAACGTAATTGATTGTTTGCGTGAAGTAAGGAGCAGTTTAGCACTATTTACACTGGAGCTCTTACTTAGCCAATGTGTTGGACACTTAATCTCATTTAATCTCAAAGAATGAATTCACTATTTTTAGATGATTTACTTTTACAACTCACCTTCTCCGAACACACGAGTCTAGACGAAGTAGACTAGTGCTAACAAACGGCCTGCTATTATTCTTCTCTGTGTGCTATAAAGCCAACTGTTGTGCAAATAACTTATTTTCACCATCCATATTTCAATAGTTAAAGGAATAATACAGATTAAAACACTTTGACATTGTTATGATCGTGTCAGGAGCTATTTTCCTACATTTTGCTATCTCATCAGGAGGCGATATTCTGTAAAATTGTGCATTTATAAAGTGAATAAATTAATCAAATGTATTATAACAATATATCTTAATTGTATTGTTATACCATGATGGTATTAATGTTGCTCTGGGTTATTGAATATGGTGTGGTTCCCTTTCTCTGCAAATATAATACAGACACCAGACGATATGCATGTCTATAGGAAGATTTTAAAAAACTTGGTCCATAAAGTTAATAACTTTACGGGCCAATCTTTTGAGTATCTTGGGAGCTTAGTGAAAAGATGATGCTTGGCAGGTCATTTGGTAATACCCCTCAGGGCTTCAAATTAATGACATCACAGCAAATTAGCAATCTGATTAAGATTGCACTTCATTCAGATCCGCTCTCAGGGGCCGAGCTTCACCGCAGCCAGAGGAGAACCTGTTCAACCTGAACATTATAGTCCTACTATATAATATAATACTATACTATATACACTATAACATAATGCGGCACCATGAGGAACCTGTTCAACCTGAACATTATAGTCCTACTATATAATACTATACTATATTAATATATACACTATAACATATTATAATGCGGTACCATGAGGAACCTGTTCAACCTGATCATTATAATACTACTATATAATACTATACTATATTATATACACTATAACATATTATAATGCGGCACCATGAGGAACCTGTTCAACCTGATCATCCTACAGACTATCACTATATAGTACTATAATATATAATACTATGCTATATACTATTATACACTATAACATACTATAATGTGGCGCCATGAGGAACCTGTTCAACCTGATCCTTATAGTTATATAATATAATACTATACTATAAACTATTATATACACTATAACATACTATAACCTGTTCAACCTGATCATTATAGTCACTTTATAATACTATACTATATACTATTATACACTATAACATACTATAATGCGGCACCATGAGGAACCTGTTCAACCTGATCCTTATAGTTATATAATATAATACTATATAATAATACTATACTATATATACACTATAACATACTATAATGCGGCACCATGTGGATTAAAAGCATGCTCTGCAATCGGTGGTTCTCCATAGGGCACACAATTGTAATTCAATGTGTAATTCATTATGTTTCATTTTAATGTAGATCCATAGATGGACAAACTAATTTATAATAGATCCATACTTTGAAGTATGGATGTATGCATGCATCTATGCATTTCTAGAGTATAAATCTCTCCGTGTTAATTTGTCGTTGGTTTGCCTATGGCTACACTTTGAAGTCTAAATGTATCCCTGATATACAAAGGGGCGTGCGGAGTATTGTCGTTTTAATAAGGCTTGTCTAAAAAGCCTGTTTATAACAAATTATTTAATTATCTCATACCGTATTCTACATTAGGATCCGAGCGCTCAAAGGGTTTATTATTATTGCCTCCTGTCGCAGCATAGCGCCGCCGCTCGCCCTCCTGTCTCCTGTTTCCCTGATGAGGACATCTTGTCCACGCGTGTCTCACCACACGGCGATATCCGCACATGAAAGCCGCGTCCAATCGGAAATTACATCTATGGAGCGGTACACGGGCTGCGCCTGTGCTAAGGAGGGCCGTTGCATATTTATGAGTGTGCTCTCTGTTTCATATTCCCATTCCACGTGTCAGATGAAAGTTTTACAAGTGCTCTTGATGCCTTGACAAATTACAGCGCTGCCACGCCACTGGGTGTTGGGAGACGCCTCCGCCGCCGTCGCCGTCGCCGCGCCTCGAAGACGACGTACACAAATGCGGGATTCAACAGCCGACGAGTCCCCTTTACGTTCGCAAAGTTTGGCACTTGGATGAAATTGCTCAGTGCTCAAAAGAGTGATAGATCAATGGATAATGTTGGGGTGTGTGTGTGTGTGTGTGTGTGTGTGTGTGTCCATCAATATAAGGCGCTAAACTTAACGCAAAGGTTTTTCGTTTGTTTTCCTCCCAATTGTTTGCAAGTTTTGCAGTCTAAATGCGGTTGTCTTGTCAGTATCCCGGGTTTGTTGTTAGTATCTTTTTATTAAAAGAATCACTCTTTCAACAGTATGTGTCTCCCCCCCCCCCCCCAACACACACACACACACACACACACACACACACACACACACACACACACACACAGTGGTCTCCAAGCTCAGAGGGCTTGGCAGATGATGTGAGTTCGCCATGACACCTGCCGCATTACAGCGTTAAGCTGCCGCTTCGCATTCGCATGTCATAGTTTTGCATGCGACGGGTTTGATCCACGCGGTTTCCTCAGCCACCTTTCAAATGTTGGATATGAATGTGAGTCCCCCCCCCCCTTAGCCGCCATTGTTTGCTCTTTATTCTGGAAAATATGTCGACCGGCGCACCGAGCGAGCGGTTTGGCATTCACTTCAGTCAGATGGACCGCCTCCCAGCGGCTCTCAGGTGCTCCTCTCGCCGCAGGTGCTCCACGTTCGCTCCCGACTCCTGGTCACTGCCAGCGGAGGAAAAGGAGGCCGGCCGCCACGGCGTGCAATTCCTCACAAAGTTCCCCCTCAAAAGAGGCTTCAGTCGCCCCTGAGCAACGAGGCTTGGCACCGCCGCCGCCGCCGCCGGTGTCCAGCCACATAATGAAGAGGCGGTTGGGGAGAGTGTCCAGGTAAATGATGTCTCAGGGCCACTTGTGCTGTGAGGAGTTGGTCATTTGACGCATTTACCGCCGCCGTCCTAGACAAAAGGCGTTCGTTTTTTGGCGGTGGCGTCCAGAGTCGGAGGCGTCTCCGCCGGCCGGTCGGGTCGGTCCACACACACAGCGGACTCTGCGTGAACCACACGGGCCTTAGATACGAGGAATTAGATCCCACTTATCTCCCGTTCACAGCCGCTATTGGCTAATCTTATCTGCACGGCTCCGTGTTTAAGGGCAGGCGTGTGAATTATGTGCACGGCGTTACTGAAGGGCTGCCAGGTACACGGGATTACGGCGGCGGCGGTCTGCAGTTGTGTGGGTGTGTGTGGGGGGGGAAAACACGGATTAACGATTTGCTGATGCTGTGTTGTTTTCATCTGGTTAGAATATCTGGTTTTAGATTTTTGTTTATTTTTCCCCGCTGGGTCACAAAATCTGCCCATGTTTGAATTAGGGCCGGGCAATATATCGATATTATATCGATATATTCGGGATATGAGAGTAGATACCGTCTTAGATTTTGGATATCGTGATATCGTGATATGAAGTGTGGTCATTTCCGGCATTACAATAAAGTGATGAAAAAAATGAGTATTTTTCATTTGTCAAGTATTTAATTCACACAGGAGTATACAAAAATAGGCTTCACCATGTGATTATTTTATATAGACTTGTATAGATTTATTTATTGCACTACCAGCACACATGCTATATCGTGATATACATCGTTATCGAGACATTAAATGACCTTTATCGGGATAGAAGATTTTGGCCCTAGTTTGAATTGCTGAGCTCATTAAAACAAGAGTTGTGTTTTTCTTTTAGATGTGCGAATCCCAACACTTCAAATTAAAAGTCCCGCCTCTGTGGAGGATTTGCAGATACAAGTTTCCCTTTTCCGGCACCAAAGATGCGCCACGCTATTGACATTCCCTTTCATCTTCCCGCCGCTCCATACTGCCCATTATAAGCCCTTAATCCACCTGCAGCCAGCCATGCTCACTCCTGCTCACTACTGCTCACTCCCGACTCTCTCTGCTTCGTATCTATTCTGCTTCAAAAGGCCGTTGCATTGTTGAGGGTTTGGTAAATTGCCGGACTTGATGATCTGCTGGCCTATTAGCCGTCCATCTAATCCCATCATCTTGTACTTTCCCCTGCTAACAGTGGAATTAACCTCCTTGTGAGCACTTTCTGTTTGCTTGTTTTTTTCTCTAATGGATTGATACTTAATTCATAGCGTCGACTCGCTGAAGTCCGGCGGGCCCCTGAGCTGTTGCATCATCAGGTGTAAAGTAAACCAAAAATATCCCACCTAGGTGCATTCTGGGACTTATTAATGTCGATGGTGTCGATACCGAGCAACTTCGCACCGCCGCCGCCTCCGCCGTCGTTTTTCATGATCTTTAGTGGTTAGGGAATTGGCAAGAATCGAGCAGAAAATGATTAGCGTTGATGCGTTAGCATTAATGAAATGAAATGATGGAGTGCCAGGCTGGGCTGCAGAACAGGAAATGATGTCGACTCTTAACAGGGCAGCAAACAATGAAATAACCTACGAGTGGTTTGCTGGTAGCGCAGAGCCGTTTAAGGTTTTGGGTGAAGCTCAAGAAAAGCTGGCAGCGATCACCGAACGTAACTCTGAATCATCACCACGCCAATCAGGTCGCCGTCTAAACCCGATGACGTCTCTCCTCCGCTCTCTATTCACCGTGGGAGAGATGGACCGACGTGGGAGGAAGAATTAGCAGGAAGAAAGGGGGCCTATCTTTGTTAAATCACCTGTGTGGAGCACCTCCAGCGAGTGGGATGACATCTGATGGCTTGTTCGTGTCTTCTGCATCTGATTTGGCCTTGTTACACCCAATCTGGCGCTTCGGAGATACAGCTGCTCATAGAGGCAGCAAACTAACCAATTAAGTATAAACCATAAACTATACAGGATCAGATGGCAGCATGTGGGCACAGGGTGTTGTTTTCTTTTGAAGCATTGGGGTTATTTTGTCAGTAAAATACTGACAAAATGTAAAATACATTTTCAGTACAATACAGCCCTTTTTTGTTTTCTGATAATGCAGTTTTGTAATAATATACAAGACCGGGTCAGATCCCAGTATGAGTCCGTCCTCAGCACTCGGTAGATTCAGGATCAACGGCAGTCAATAAACAGAGCGCTTGTAGATGCTTTGAGGACCTAAGAGAAGACTGTCTGCAGCAACGGCCAATGGGGAAACAACAACAACCACGTCATCACTCACTCTGGCCAATGGTGTGACTCTATCACTCACTCACTCACTCACTCACTCACTCACTCACTCACTCACTCACAACCCCCCTCAGTGACAGTCCCACGGATGTAGGGCTGTCCTGCCGGTCCAGACAAAAAAAAGGGACAAATGTAACGCTACAGATGGACGCTACAATACGGACGGTTAATGCGGTTGGGCAGACTTTGATGATGAAGTAATGAAGTACATTTCCTGGTCTGAAAGGAGGGCCTTGCCCTATGAACAGTTGTACACATACAGGTCTGCACAGTTTAAACACACATTGGGGCTCAGAGCTAAGAGCTTGTCAGATAGAAGGACATTTAATTATCACCCCTATTTCATGCGGCTAGTGGGTTTAATTAATTAGTCTCTTTTCTTTTCTCATTCAAAATGGACATTGAAAAGCATAATAATGCAATTCCAATTGTTCCCTCGGCATTGGTAGCTTTATTAAGAATTACAAGTATAATAAACAGTTTTATTAATGGACAGGAACAGTCTCACAGTTCTCAAACAGTTATAACATAATATATCACAGGTATAATTATTGTGCCAAGGCAAAGTAATCTATCAAAGTCTGTTTTTTCTTAGTTATGTACAACACATCTGTCCACCACAACGAAGAGCGCTAATTACGTTCCCTGGTCTCTGATCCATATAAGGTCATGACCAAATATGGACGTTGGGACGTGCATCATATTTAGCAAAGTCACAGGCGTTTGATAGGCTGTGAAATACCTTTATACCTTTATACAAATGTTTTTGCATGAATGACTGCGGTGGCGCTAGTAATCCAGCGGTGAAGCTGCTTTCTTTCCCAGAATACTGTTTCAAGCTGAAGGCTGTGGGACAAATGAGTCATTACAACCGGAGAGGTTCAGGATCATTACAAATCCTGGAGTTGCTTACAAAAGCCGCTGCGGCTCGGTTAGATGCACTCATGTAGCATTTAAAAACAAGTTATTTGTAATCATGTGTTTTTGACAACATGGTCTCCTAATATTTACCTGCTGGGCGACCTTCAGCGGCGTGCAGCGCCCCTCTTCGGTAACGCTCACGCCAAACACACCGGTTTCGCTTCCTCACTACGGAAATAAAATTGAAAGTAAAGAACAGTCACCTGTCCTTGCGTGGATGAGGACTGGACCGGCTGAACCCACCACTCACACAGAATTCATTCATATCACTTAGTTATGAGACGGTGAATCACTGGAATGACACCGGATGCCACCCAGCGGGCCCTAATGGGGCACTTTATCCTGTCGGACACCCGGTCCGACCCTCCTCACGGCGCACATCCTCCAGGAGACCGTGAGGCGGAGCGGCCGAATCGCAGCGCTCACACTAAGTGCATGAGGAGGAAACGAATCCACGGCGGCGACCGACTTTTCTCTTTTCTTTGTGTCAATCTGTCCGCTCGCCGTAAGCCAAAGGCGTCTCGCGTTGAGCCGCGTCCCGGTGGGCTGCGGGGGGGGGGGGGTGACAATAGAGACGCTCTTCTCTGAGCCGCCTCCTCTTTTGAAGGCTCTCCTCACATCCGCCGAGCGCACCGGGATAACGTCTTCTTCATCGCTTCGTAGCTTTAAGGCCGAGTGGAGCAAAATGCGACGTTCGCTGCACTGCACACCGATTCATTTCACCCGAACCCATGTCATTTGCTGTTGTTGTTTGCACACGCACGCACACGCACGCACACACACACACGCACACGCACGCACACACACGCACTCATACTTACACTTCCAGTGATGTAGCACAGAGTCAATCATCAGCCGCAGCTTACTGCACCCGCGGTGCACTTTTGAACCCTCGGCGGGCGTTCGCCGTGCAGCCGCCGCACCGCGTCTCCAAACATATTTTCAGAGACTAATGTGTGTAGGGTGCAATTCTGTTTGTGTGTTGTTGTTGTCGCGCGCCGCTCGCCGCTCCGGGCGCCGGGGATGCGTTGCCGTGAGGGGCCGCGGTGCGTCTGAAACCGCCCTTCCAGGGGAAATCAGCTCTCGCCGACAACGCTGTGTCATCTTCTAAATCTCTCTTTCTCAGACGGTGCTTGTTGTGCGCTTACCTGCGTGCCCTTTTGTGTTTGTGTTATTTCCGCCCTCATCCTAGTACTTGTGTGTGTGTGTGTGTGTGTGTGTGGAGGTCTGGGCGGTTTTGTTGTCTGCTCTTCTTCTTTTGCTAGTTTCTGTTTGTAAAGAAAGCAAAGTGGCGAGCGGCGAACGGAGCCGGTATGCTACTATGGTACCTTGTGTGGGATTGAGGTTGCGGTCGTCGTCGTTTTTTGCGATTGTGGTGGTTATATGGTTATTGTCCCCACCGCTTCTAAGACCAAACTGACGCCCCCTTGGTCTAGCGAGACGCACACACACACAAAACCTGCCGCACATCGCATTGTTGTCTTAAAAGCACACACGCACAGAGACTGTGGTGTTGAAGACTATTTACATGGCTGTTTGTCAAGCGCTGCTCTCACCAACATTTGAAGAAGAAGAAGAAGAAGAAGAAGAAGAAGAAGAAGAAGAAGAAGAAGAAGAAGAAGAAGAAGAAGAAGAAG
>JAOPJI010073120.1:0-10289 GCA_027122695.1 Merluccius productus | reverse complement strand
TACTACACATTCGTGAATCGCAGACAGTCGGGCTGAAAACAGGAAGTATGATTCCTACACAAATATACACTACCTACCCAACTCTCAATTGCACCAACCACGCACAACTCAACACCACACGTGATGCGACGGTGAAAGTAAACACTGGGGGATACGTCAACATTCACATAATCCGATAATACTGTTTTCTACGAACCCCGCCACATGCAGTGAGCGCTAATAATGGTATGCTAGTATATAACCCCCGACGTTTTCCGACTTATTAGAAACCTCTAATCTGTTTGTTATTACACCGTGTTTTTGTTTGGTGCTATTCATTCAGATTCAGACACAACAACTGGCGACGAGGACTATCATTCAGTTGATTCAACGTTACACACAAGTTACATGTCACACCCTACTACGTACGGAAACATAAACGAATTCGACCCTTCGAGCGACGATTGGTCATACTACCTTGACAGGTTCCAAAGCTATGTAAAAATTAATAACATCGCCGACGCCGCGAAAGTCCCTCTCTTGCTAACTGTGATTGGAAAGAATGGACACAGAACAATTACCGACCTAGTCAAACCGAACAAGCCTATCGATACCCCATTCGATAAATTGGTTGATATTATTAACGACCACTGGAAGTCCAAGACCTTGCTAATCCTAGAGAGATTTAAATTCTGGACAATCAACCAACAAGACCATGAAACAATCTCTGAATTTGCAAACCGACTGAGAGCTGCTGCACACAATTGCGATTTTGGTACATTCTTGGGTCAAGCTCTTCGCGATAAATTCGTCACGGGAATAAACTCATACCTCAGCGGAATACAGGATACACTCCTCACAGCCGACTACTCCTTTGAAGAGGCCCTCACCATAGCCAAGGCTAAAGAAGTCACAATCCGAGAAAGGAAATTATTCACTGAATCTTCTGGAGTGAACACAATCCACCGCTTGGAAACAACAAAAATTGGAGTCCATTGCTACCGTTGTGATTCTAATGAGCACCATACGAGAGATTGCACCTACTCAAACATTACGTGCTCTTATTGTGGAATAAAAGGACATCTAGCAAGGGCTTGCATGCGACGCAAAAATGGACGACAACCATCATCCGCATACAATCGTCGTTCTCAGCAAAACATCAAAGTTATCAAAGCTACTACGATAGACACTGACAACCTAGATAAATCTATTGATGAGTCTAATTATTATTCGAGGCCCTTTTCTTGCGTTTTCTTTGTAAATGGTATCAAAGTAAAGGGCGAAGTTGATACGGGTGCCGCCGTTTCTCTTATCTCGAAGTCTGACTACCAGAAAGTGGGCGGTTCTCTACAAAAATCACACCTTTCCATTACCACATACACTGGTCAACCAATTGATATTGAAGGACGCTTGGCGATGGATGTTACCACCAACACAGGATCACAACACCGACTATATATGTATGTTGCTAATGGTGATCAACCAACTATCCTTGGTAGAGATTGGTTACCTCATATTCTTGACGACTGGCCCCCAAAAATTAAAATGATATCTACTTCTACACCACTGGAAACAATGCAATCAAGATACAAAACTTGTTTCAACGATGGAGTAGGAGAAATTCGAGGATTCAAAGTCAAATTATTCCTAAAAGAAGGAGCTCAACCAAAATTCTTTAAACCAAGGCCAGTATCCTTCTACAAAAAGACCAAAATTGAGGAAGAATTAAACAGGCTATTGAAGAAAGGAATAATAGAACCAGTCTCCTTCAGTGAATGGGCAGCTCCTATTGTGGCACCACTGAAGAAGAATGGAAACGTACGTATCTGTTCTGATTTTTCTGTAACTATCAATCCCGTGTTGAAAGCTGAACAGTATCCGATTCCAAAGATCCATGACCTCTTTGGCAAACTTTCTGGTGGCCAGGAATTTACAGTGTTAGATATCAAGGATGCATATCTACATATGGTGGTCGACGAGGCCGACAGAGACAACCTGACCATAAACACACATATGGGACTGTTCCGATATACACGATTACCATATGGTTTGACTTCAGCGCCCGCAGTATGGCAGCGATATATGGATACCTTGTTACAAGACTGCAAAATGACTGCTTGCTATCTTGACGATATTATCATTACCGGAAGGAACAAGGACGAGCACTTCCAAAATATATCGACCGTTTTGCAAAAACTTAGCGAATGTGGAATTCACCTGAACAAAGATAAGTGTTCATTCATGAAAAAGGAAGTCAAATATTGTGGTCACATCATTAGCCGTGATGGACTTAAAAAGACTGCTGAGATGGTATCTGCTGTCCTAGAGGCTCCTTTTCCGAAAAATGTAACCGAAGTTCGTGCATTTTGTGGTCTTGCTGGATACTATAGAGAATACATACCAAATTTTTCAACCATCCTCAAGCCCTTAACGAACCTAATGTTGTGTCTACGGATATGCACGAAGTATACCAGACGGCGGAAAGGGAGAAACATGGATATGATTTGTAGATCCCTAATAACCTTTATTGGAGCAGCTATTACCGATGTTGTATCAACATTTCAAGGATGCACAATTTGGGCTAAGGTTATTAGGGTATCAAGACCACACTTCTTCACAAACACAGAATTCCCTTTCAGCCACATGTGGCGACGCAAGAGGCCCATATTTGTAGTGGCGCCAATATTTGTACACACCATCCCTCCCAGTATAAAAGCCAACGCATAGAACAATTGCACATCTCTTTTTTCTCTTATTGTACCTTTCCTACAGTTTCTTTCCTTTCTGCGCATTTCGGCATATACAACACTGGCGACGAGGACCAAAGTAATACATTACACACAGAACATGCAGGATTCAAGATTTATTGCAACGATATCCGAATTTGATCCCAACCTGAACGACTGGGACTACTACATTGGCCGGTTCACCAACTTCGCGGTCATCCTCGGCGCTGTTGAATTCGGAATAAGGTCGAGCGGTTTAATGTGGAAATCGATAATGAATTTTACACTTACAGCCGCCCGACTCTTATGCCGTGACAAGGTCGTGGACACACACAACAGGTGGAAAAGAAGAAACGGTCAATTACGAAAGAATCAACCCGTTAGGAAGTATTAGAAGAAACCCAAAGATTACTAACAAGCATCAAAATGTCCGCTCGGAAAGTCGAAAACGAAACGTCCCCTGGTGGTTTAAAGATTATATACGCTATAAATAATTCTTAGGAGAGAGAAAGTGTTATATGTAGTGAATTTACTACGTAATATTAATGCCCTACTATAAAGGGGGCTATTTCGGTTGCGGAGTATTCCGATATAAAATTATATATATGGCGTCAGCATCCAACGGCAGCAACGAATATAACAAAGACATCGAAAATCATATAAATATAATAACATTGAAGGGTTAGTTTCACCTGATAGAGGTTTTAGAAAAAATTCCCCGGCGATCAATCTTTAATCCGATTTCCCCGGCAAAGGATTAACGAACAGCGCCGTCAATATTTGTCACGGTTAGCGTGGTGTCGTTTTCTCGAAATCAACATTTTACCTCAACTGGGATATACAAATTTAGTTCGTTTAGAATGAAAATGTATCCAAACGATAATATCTATGGTCTGCCCATAAAAATAATTTTATGGACAATTAGCGGGGATAATGGCTTATGGATGAATTTTTCGATTTTTTGTGAGTGTAGTTAGTGTATCGAATCTTTCGTTACTTTTATAAAAATTCAAATGATATAAATAACAATAGTGTGCATCAAAAAATTAAGCTACAGGGTATTTCATAAATAATCGGACACGTTTCGCAAATAATGGGACACATTTCATAATTAATCGGACACGTTTCGCAAATAATCGGACACATTTCATAATTAATCGGACACGTTTCGCAAATAATCGGACACGTTTTTATTTTACTTTAAAGCAAGGTACTTTTCTTAAATGGTTACAATAACATAAAAAATTCAAATTTGAAATTAATCTACAATTAATTATTCCTTATAGATGAATAATAGAAAAGTATACGTTACTTTGGGTCGCAATCTTTTTGAACAAATTAAAAGATTGTTGCCTCGCGAGTCAGTTAAAAACATTTGTGAAATAACTGGCCTAGGAATATCCCAAGTTTATAAAATAAAGGGGTTTATTGATAAAAATGAGGAGGCTTGCGACTACGCGGATTTTAACAACAAAAAGTGATGCAAACCAAAAGATCATGGGACAATGGAATGTAAAATTCGCGAAATCTACGGCAGAGATAACGGATTCACACAAGATGGAGTTTAAAAAATTTTGAACGCAGATCAAATTAACGTGTCAAAAAGTACAGTCTGTAGATTGATTAAATCTGCTGGGCTGACAAGGAAGCGGTTAAAGCGAAAAGCAAATGTAGTGCTTACAGATTCCCACAAACAAACTGTCGCAGAGTATTGCTCCAAAATCGTAGTACTCAGACGAAGAAGCATTGTTTTCTTGGCTGAATGTGGATTTAACCTACATGTATCCAATAACTATGGTTATTCACAGGTAAATCAAGATGCAATCGCTTACGTTCGCCCTTCTAGATGTCGCAATATTTCCTTATGTGCTGATTTCTCGATGCAACGTATTATTGGAACCAAAATACTTGAAGGAGGCTTTAACTGTATTCACTTCGTGGAATTCTTACAAGAATTAATTGACGAGGAGACAATTACCAGTGATACTGTCTTGGTTATGGACAATGTGCGGTTCCATCATGTCAGAGAAATAAAGGACCTTATGAGCCACTATTGCATCGAATGTGTCTATTTACCATCATATTCGCCACAGCTCAACCCCATTGAAAATGTTTTCTCTGTGCTGAAGTCTAAAGTATCATGCTACAGACCAATAGCCCAAAATAAAGATACGTTGATCGATTACATCGTGAATAGCATCGACGAATTCAACGCAAATGAACCCCAATTTTTCATAAATTTCTATAGAAAAATGTGGGACACCGTCAACGAAAACTTAAATAATTAAAGTATTAATTACTTATAGTTTTAGTATATTTATTGTCAATTTTTGAAATGTGTCCGATTATTTTTGAAATACCCTGTAGTTGATGTTGAAACAATTTCAGCTTTTGTCGAAAGCTTTTTACTTGGGTATAGATATAGACATCGCAAATCAACAACGTTTCATCTTTTATTCTGAGATTGAAGTCGTTTAGATGAGATGTTATATCTACACAAAAAGCCAACATCCATAACCATTTGTCATCTTTAACCCTTTGAGGACGAATGTTGCCATATGGCAGGGGTTCCCGTTTGGGGGTGCGAGAAACTGTTTACGGGGGTGCGAGAAATTAACAATCACAGTCTGAAATAAATTTTCACACACGAGGTTCAGTGATATCTTCCAAAAACGCGCAGCTAAGCATGAGTTTTTTTATTTTTCATAATGTTCATTTTAGTTTTTAATAAATTAGTAATAAAATAAAGTTTAACACAAAAATCATAACATGGTTGTACAATAATATTTTTTTACTGTAGCTATGGTGATAAGAATAAATCATATTTAATTGAAACTTTTCATGTGGAAAGTTACTTAAAATAATTGCTACAAAACATACATTCTTAGTATATTTACTACTTAAATATTCTTATAATTTTGTTAAAGATAGCTAATTAATCTATAATACAAAAATATATCGTAGTTTCCACATTTTTTATTTTCTGATCATTAAAACCCTGAAAATATGAGTATACTACTAAATAAATTATTAAAATTTATTTAGGTCGGCTTACATACAATGAAATTTAATAATTATATGAAATTTGAAATTAAAAAAAATATGATAATTTTTAAACCATTAAAATGGATATATCTCATAAAAGCGTAACTAAAATTCCCACCAAAAAATAATAAACTAAAAAATATAATTTTTTATTTAAAGATTTTAAAATGAAGTTTGAGAATAGCTAACTAAATAAATTTTGGCCGTTTAAATCCAGAATTAATTAAAACTAGAAATATTGGTTCCTTTTGCAACAACATGGCTCTGTAAATCAGGCTTTTATTCTTTATTGTATATAAAAATAAATACAGAAGTTTCTTAAGTCATGAGGACGATTTACGTGTAGCACCTACTCATAAATCACTTCGTTCTGATGCTATTTGTGAAAAACAAACACAACAAAGAGCCTAACCACTTGATATTTTGTTTCACTATATATATTATAAGTTTTTATTGTTGTTTTTATGCGTCGCAAATGATTTGTTTTCAATTTCAATATTGATGTATAAATTAATAAACGTAATATAAATATGAATTCATTTAATTTAATTCTTATGTTAAATGATTATCAATGGGGTGCCTGATGGATTTGAGTAAACTCAGGGGGTACGAACCCTAGTATGAAACGAGAACCCCTGCCTTATATACAATCATGGCTTCTCCATGAACATTTTTACGTTTTAGATTAAATCTATTTTTGGATCCGCGAAACCACCCATAACTTACATTTTGAAATGATTCATCTCCGGCAAGTCCAATCTCATTTCTTCTATTTATTTTGTGAACAGATGAGAGTTCAATGTTTTTGGATCTCATCCAAATAAACCACTCATATACACGCTGGTCTGTTTCATTGTTGTTACCTTTTCTGAGTGATTATCTTTCTTGGGGGAAAAAAATAGTGTCGACAGCCTCCATAATTTCTTTTCTTTTTGCCAAAATTCAATTTAATGTTGAGATAGTTCCTATGCCGAATTTTTTTACTGGTACGAGTTTTGACGTTCTTCTTTTCTAGCTGACCGTCATAGAATTGTACTATATTTAATTTTTCTTTAACACTTCTCCAAATATGAAATCTTTTTTTATGCATTATGAAAAAACTACGAATTATCAGTACAGTTGTATCAAAACGTGACTAGATTTTGTGCGAATTACCGAGCATTACGGATTAAGGGTGAGCGGCAAAATATAACATTAAATATATATATAAATAAAATTTAAAAACATCAATATAATGTTAAAATTAAGGATTACAATACCGTCAGTTTGCTTGGTTGCGTAATTATAATAGTTTACGAATATTACAAATTATCGTTTCTAAGAATTAGCCGTCACCCACCCTATAGGTAAAACTGGGGGACCTGTATCTTCTGATGCAAGAAAATAGCCACTTTCATTTCTCTGATTTTATTTTAAAAATATGCAACTAAAAAATGATAATGCAACATTATGTGTTCCTAAAAGAATAGATGTTTACCAATTTTATTCCTATCTTTAAAAAAACTCTTCCTAATATAAGGCAACCATCCACAAAATTAAGAGCAATTTCGTGTGAGATTTAATTTAAGACTCGTTATCGATATGGTCGAGTTTTTTAAGAGTGATTCTAACACCAAAACTAAGGCAATATATCATCAGCATTACACTTAGACGAATCGCTGAATTGTACGTTCAAATCTGGAGATTCTGGACGATACTTCCGTCAAATGAAATGTTTCGCAAGCGTCATGTGAGTAATGTATGAGTTTATACAAGCTGTAGTAGTTACTTTAGTAAATAACTTCTGTATTATATACTGCTCTGCACGTTTGAAAATCCTACAATAACTGAGACAAGAAAAACATATGTGGTGGGCCTGGTGTCGAAATATTCATAATTAGACTATATTTATTATTGTTGAAATATCTGATGAGCACTTATATTAAGAATTTTGTTGAATTGTTTTAAAATAGTATTACTACATTAGATTATGCTTCACTGTAAGATAAAGTTTTACTATTAATTTGCACATCTGCTAATTTATAGAATTTATTAGAATAATTATTTTCAAGTTTAAATTATAACTATATATATATATACCAATATAAATTTATTTTATGAAATATTAATAATTCACCAGATATGCTAAATATTAATTTTAAACAGCTGATTGTTTTAGACGCGGGTATAGAGTAAACATTTAGATGTAACCAGCAACAAATTTATTTGTAAATGTGAATGTAGTCAAGTGAGATAGTTTTGTGCTTTTCTAATTTAAATAGACTCAATCTCCAGAGTCATATGAGTTATATTTCCGCTGCCAAGTCCGAGTCGAGCTATAGTTTCATAGAGACTTGTGTGATTGTCGGATCGGTGCTGAGCGTTACTAATTGCTTTAACTAAAACTTTTTTTAGTAAATGAATTTATATTTTGTTTCTTGAAAACCCACTAAAATCAATTCATATACCTCTTGGGGCTTCTCTTTGATTTTCATCGCAAAACTGTCTAAGAAAGCAACTGCTTTTGGCTTTGTCATTATAAAGTATCATTGCCTTTATATATTAGTAAGTAACAAAAAATTAATATACATCATAAGTAGGAAAATAAATTCCTTGAGACATTAATTCGACTTTGTACATAGTGGTCTATAGAAAAATAATAAAATATTTCTTTGTAATTGCAACGATACAATACAAGGTAAGCAAGCATGGTTGTTTTTTACGAGGGTGACTATCAATTGTTATTACATAATTGTTTATGATCTCATCAAATCATAATTATTATTACTAGTTATCCCAGTGCAAAAGGCGTAGTTTTCGCATATTTCTTCTCTTAAGGGATAATTGTCATAAAGTATTTGTACATCTTTAGATATCTCCTCGAGTGTTGTTAACTATGTACAACTTTTTATGGGTTTCAAAAATCTAAATACTCTGGCTGGAACAAGGGAAAAAAATGGATTAGTCTTTAGGTTTTTAAAAACAGTATCCAATTGATCAAATACGTATGGGTTTATTTTGAACTAACAAAGTTGCCTATTAATTATCAAACAAAAATACGTGATTTTGAGTGGATAGGTTTAGGAATGATAAGCCTATTTTGCATTTTAAATATCAGTCGAAAATAGAATTACAGAGAAAAAACAAAAATATGATCCAATTGAAACTCCTCATTTATGATTACTGATATGTTTTAACAAACTATTCCTTTATTTACATTATTTCGTTATCGCGTTATCTAATTATTATTGTATGAAACAGTGTTTAATATCATAATAAACTTATATTATAACATTTTGTTATCATATAGATAACATTATAATAAATTAAATAATCTGGTATCAAATTTAGAACGATTTTTTATTATGATTATTATAATCACTATCTTTGTGATATTGATATAATTTCCTCAAATTGATTAACTACAATAGAACTATTATTCAACTAATAAATTGTTGAATTGAAAAATTACGATTAAGTTCAATATATTATGAATTAAATTTTTTTGTTATAAGAGAGCCAAATTCTTATTTATTTCAGGTTATTCGTCCAGTTCATGATATTGTCGTGCAAATTATTAGGCTATTTTATAATTATTGTTAATTGTATTGGAATTCAGTTTAACTCAACCAACTTAATGTTATACGACTTTAAGCTATAAAAATGAAATACCCTTTTGCTGTATCAACAGTCTCATACATTGAAAATAATTATAGCAGTCACAAGAAACCGCAACCTCATTTTCCAATTATACCAAATATTAATATTATAATGAAAATATTTATACAATTACCAATTATTATAATTTATAATTTTGTTTGGTCATTTTTAAATGATATAAGACTATGTACATACATAATGGAAAAACTGTAACCTAATTTGTTTGTTACATTGTTAGGAAAACAGTGGTTAATATTTTAGTTCATGGACTGTACATTTACTGTATTTAAATGTTTATTCTATCACAAAATATCCACGCTATATAATAATATAATTTATTTAATGGAGAAGATTAACCTATTTAATTTGACTTTTTTTGGACGAATTGTTTTGTTTATTGAATATCACCAGAGCAAAACGGAGTATTCAATAATAATTCTAACATCAGAGTAATTCAAAGTTGTATACGTCTATTCTTAATTAATATCTCAGATGTAAATTGCTTCATTTATGGTGTTTTTTAATAATTATAAAAGAAACAACGCCTATCATAGTGATATCACATTAGCAATAGCTAAACTTAGATGAAACTTAATTTGAAGAGTGTTTGGTAACATAGCTTTAAATAGATTAATAACAATGTATTTCTAAATAGTATTCTTTAGATGTAAGTATGCTTGTTTTTCATGATTAATAGTAAATTGATATATTTAAATATTTATTTATATTACTAGCGCAAAAGCACGGCTTCAACTTAGCTTCCTTGCCCGTTGGCTACGGCCATTGCTTTTTTTTATATAGCCTCACTTAATTTTTAGTTTTTTCGCTGTATATATACACTAACAATTGGAACGGGATATATCAGCTTTTATAATGTAGTTTAATGTTTATTTGGCTATA
>JAOPJI010073107.1:0-10291 GCA_027122695.1 Merluccius productus | reverse complement strand
CACACACACACACACACACACACACACACACACACACACACACACACACACACACACACACACACACAGAAACACAGCTGAAGAAAACTAGCATACAAACATGCAGAAGTCAGAAGTTCACTACATTGCTATATTATGAAATTTATATATATATATACAGGTATATGTATATATATATATACCCCGAAACCGATATATTGTATTCATTTGTGCATTTTTTTGTATCTAGTCACTATGTTTGCATACATATGTTTCTGATATTGCCATAAACACATGCACACCCAAAACCTATGATGTAGTAGTACTGTCACTGTATCCATGCAGAGCGGACAGGAGAGATAAGTGTATATAGGAGTAAGCTATACAGTAGATAACTAGTCCCGCTCATTGAGCCCTTCACCGCGGCCACATTACTGATGTAGGGTTTAGCCTGTCACGTGTGTCAAAGTGCCTTTATCACCTGACAAGGTCCTGCACCCCCCCCCGCCCCCTCTGTGGAAGATGATCATTTTTCACTTTTGCATTGACCTGCAGACCTCTCTAACACGCCTTCTCCATGCGTTCGCGCTCACGGATAAAAAAAAAAAAAGGGAAAATGGGAAGAAAATGACAGGCTGGTTTATCGGGACGTGGAGAGGAGATGAGGGAGATAGGTGTCACACTGACATTTTTTCTTGACTTCTTTTCAATTTTTTGGGGGGATTTTGCTGCGTCATCTCTGGTTCAAGAAGTCGTTGAGGTGTCGGGGGAAAAAAGGTTTGAAATGTCAACGAGACGGTAACGACGGGGAAAAGTACGTTGGTTTCATGTACGACGCAGAGAATAACTTTAATGCAGCCCAGCGATTTGTATGTCATTTGATTTGTATGTATGTGCCTCTATGCAAAGCGTAAAGGGGGGCCGGCGGCTGAAGGTCAATTCCGACGTACGTTATTCACGCTGACATGTACTTAGTTATGGGCCCTGTAAAACTGCTGCAGTCAAAAAAAAACAAAAAAACAGTTTCTTAAAAGAGGAGTGAGAATCGCTGGTTAGGCAACATCTGTAGCATCTAGCACACACGCACACAAGTAAACAGCAACAAACACACGTTAAAAAAAGAGACACACACACACACGTTAAACGAGCTTGACTTATTATTACAGCCATATGGGCGACTCAATATTTACAAAGCCCTTTAATCGTCTGAGGCTTTTCTGTACACTGTTTAAGTTAGGTTTGACTCAGGCTCAGGCTGTGAGCGGACAGGAAGGCAGAGGTTAAAAATAAATAAATCACCCCGGTAGCTGATGATCATATTTTATTAAGCGGACTCATAATTCCACACTGCTTCTGCTGCATAATCATTACCTGCAGGTAAGTACAGGCGTTCACATGCAACGCTTCCTTGATGATATAGCGTGGTTATGCTGAATAAATGACTTTATTTACATCAACGCCAGGGTGTTCAAGCCTACATATTACAGTAATTGGTTTGTTTACATTGATCGACTGTCAAATTATTGAATGTATGAATGTTGAGTGTGTATGAATGAGTGTGTGTGCGGTGTGTGTGTGTGTCCAGCGCAGGCGAGGAAGCTACACAACAGGATGCATAATAACACACCCACACCTGGCACTCCGTATGGCTTCACACACACACACACACACACACACACACACACACAGGTAGAGTGTGTGTGTGTGTGTGTGTGTGTATAAGGTATATGAGAAATGGCAGCTCGAACACGCACACACACACACACACACACACAAGGGCTGTGACCCACACACAAATGCACAAGTAGACGCACATACACACGCACACACACACACACACACATTGGCCAATCATCAAAAACATCACCGTGACTTCCTAAGATGAAGCCCGTCGGTGGTAAAGCTACGCTCACCTACGCAGGGACGCGTTGCCAGCAACGGTTGGTAAGCCATCATCGCTTATCCGCAACGCTGGCTTACCAGTCCATGTTTGGCCTGTGCATTCTCTTACAGTATACATACACGTTCATTTATTCTTTTATGTAATAATGCAAATTGTGGCTGGGTTTTCTAAAGGCACCTTGTTGTATAATTTGATTTGTTTATTTAACAGGGACAATGGACAGTTGTCCCCCAGGGTTCGCTTGATCAGCTTCAGCAGCAGTCCCATGGCAGGCAAATCCACAAGAGAGTTAGGGCATCAAATGTTAATGTTATAAGATTCGTGGACAGGGATACAGAGAAGGACCATTGCATCATGCAACACTAAAAGCACTTTCACATTTAAAACACATCATACAACAGCATCGTTACATCATACCAAAAAAAACAGACAGAACATTGTGACTGGTTATGTTTCGGACATGATTTCAGTTTTCAGATTTAATACCAGAGAAGGAAGAGCATGGTCTGATCGTGCTGGGTGCTGTGTTACGAAAGTTTGCATACGCTCACTGAACATGCAGCGTCTTCAGGGAGAACTTCGCCCGGCTCTCGGCGCGAGAGGCGTCTCCCCCGGGAGACGGGCCGGGATGAGCGGATGTGTTGACAGATGGGCCGGCGGTGGTGGCGGTGTGGAGGGGAGGATAATGGGAGTTCACTATGGCAGAGGAGCGCAGTGTGCAGCTACGGAGAATGCTAAGATGAGCTCTGCCCAGGTCCACTGTCTAATAACGTGTCATGTTTTACTGGCTGGATTTCGCACATTTAAAGAAAAGCACCACTTTTACAGTGGTGCAATAAGCATCAGTGTGGTTGTTTTTTTACTTTACTGTAATATGTTGTGATGTCTTACTTTGTGTCTTGAATAATTCAAATAAATAGGCTGAATAAAATAAAATAGTTTTTGTATTTGAATGAAGAAGTACTAAACAATTGTCATCGAACAGGACGGCAATTGTGAATTTCCAACACGAAAATAATAGAGTAGGTCTAGAGCAGACTACACAACCAAAATCTAACATTGAGGGGAAAGTACCAAAGCGATTCCAACATCAATCTTTCATGGTCCCAATTCCATCTCTCTCTGTGTGTCCCTGCTGAGGACAGATGACTGTGTGGGGACAGATGACTGTGTTCCCTCTTCGTTCTTGCATTTATCCTCTTTCTGCCATGGTTACCATTTTGATTCTCTTGTATCCACGTGTAGATCATGCCAGGGATGTTGCTATTGCAACCGGGAATCTATATATCCGACTGTACATTATCACATATATGCATTATCACATATATGCACTAAACAAATTGAAGGACTGTAAGGTTTTCAAGTGATGTTCCTTGAAATCTTGCATTGTTTCATGTCAATGTCAATGTACTGCTTACATATACATTACCATTCAATTCATTGTTCAAGATCCCAAAGTTTTTACGACAAGACCTTTTCACCTCACTCACTACTGATATAGTTACAGTGTCGTATTTCCAAACTTGACATTAAACAAATCTGAAACAAAATGATGACCTGATTTTGTCAATTGTTCTTTTGAAACCTTTATTCATCAGACATAGTTACCAAGATTACTCTGTAATAGTAGCTGTAAAATAAAGATCTTGGTTGCAGTTAAGCCACTTTTATAATTGCGTTGGTCTGGACTGTTGTCCGTAAACCGTCATTATAGAGCATAATGTCTCTTAGAGCAGATGGCTAGTTACTAATGTCCTTACATCCCGTTGTTAACTATTGAGTGGTGACAAGCCAACAATGGACATAAAGTGAATGAATGCCACCTGTGTCAAATATGTTTACCTAACCAACGCTATAACTACCCTCTGAATCTTTAGTTCAGAGAGAGACACTTGTACTCCAGACTACAGAAATGTTCCTCCTGTATTGCAATACAAACTTCATAAAGGCAACCCAAGTCTGTTCTCTTCAGTCAGAATTTCAGAATTTCCACAACAATTTAGCGATGAGAATGGGATCAGATGAGAATGGGATCAGATGAGAATGGGATCAGATGAGAATGGGATCAGAGTGCTGCCGGCCTCAAAGAAACCTGATCTGGACCCGGAGGAGTCTGGGAAAAACCTCACTGAATATTTTGAGACGACCTTAAAAGATTCTTCTGGGCCGACAGACACCAGCTAGTGATCCTCTAAATATTTAATTTTGAGAAAAGCAAAATTAAACAACTTGTTATTGCCATAACCTTACAAATCAGGGATTAAGATTAAAAAGAGTAAATATCATAAATGGATATTTTAAAGATACGATCCGAGATCATACTGAAAGATAATCAGGGATTATATTAAGAGTCTGGGACTCAACTGGTAATAAAATATCATAAGAAGTTTATATTTAAAAAATGTGAGGATTTTACAGATAAAGTTGGAAATTAGCTCAAAAAATATATATACATTAAGATGAGAATAATAATATAAGATACAAATAGAATATAAAATACAAACAGGAAAATCATAAAGGGTACCTCTAATACTAAACAGGAATTTAATCCAAATGTATTAACTGGTCTGGGAAAGTATATGTTTGACAAACATGGTGAGGTGGCAGTAAAAGTATTCCCAAAAGTGGTGTACACCGGTGTTTCTGGAGAAAGGAAGTTTTAGTGTGCGACAACGAGAGACACTAGGAGAAAAGTTAGAACACAAAAAGGATAAGTCAAAAACAAGAAAGAAAGGGAAATGTTCAATTTATTAAGAAGCTAAAACACGTGAAGGAAAGATACTGAAACAAAAACCATAGAAAACTGACAGAATAACTCCCATGGGGGTAGTAAATAAGCATTACGGGCAATATTACTGTCAACCGTTCTCTGATAACATGGCAGGTGGGACAGATGAGAGATGGCCACGATAGGGTAGTTTCTCAATGCGGGCTATACAAATGATTCATTAGGAGACTGAGGGCTCAGACCCACGAGGGGATCCCGAGTGGGATTATCCCTACATGATGGAATGTGTTAAGATATGAGATATTTGTGCTAGGGACCCAACCCCCAAAGAGCCAGCTGTTACTAACACAACTAACATGATGGTGAGTGTCTCTAAGCCAGGAGCGTTGGAACTAGGGGAGCCAGGGGGCCACTGCTCCCCCTCCCCCCCACACACACACACACACTTTTCCCTGCTTCTCCCACATGTTTTTAAGTCGTGAATCACCATATTGCTGCAGATGCCCTTATATTGCAAAATTTAAGTATTTAAGCTAAAGTCACATCGATCATTCACATTCACTCTAAGAATTATGGTAAAACATGCCCACACCACCGTTCTCGAGTTGCTTCACTGTTTAGTTGACCGAGGCAATAGCAGCACCGTGGATGACAAGAAGTCATACCCGAGTGCGACAATCTTTAGATGTTAGCTTAGCATTTAGACCATTCCAGTGCAGCGACCATGCCCCAGGACTTGGACAACAATGCCCACCAGGTGATGCATTTTAACATAAGGTAACACCAGACCACTGGGCCCACAACTGCCCCCACCAACCTTCTCCAGCAGATGACACACCATGGGATAGTGCTCTCCCTACAGGCACTAGAGTGAACAACCCCATGGCACTCTGCCAGCCGCCCCACATGAACCACTGACTACCAGAAGAGCAGGACGAGGGTGAGTTCTTATCCACCTACCTTCTGGTCAAACCGTAAGACTTGCCAAAACTGCACATAAATGGAGACCCATATCACCATATGTTAGACACTTGAGCTACCTTCTCACTGCTCAGAACAACCTCTAATCAATTCCCCATGTCAACAAGATCAACAATCGTGGTTGGAAATGTACTGGCCCACCTGTCCCAAAGTATTCAACACAACCAAGAAGATTCAATCACCAGTTCTTAGCTTCCAAAGACTTTCCTGTGAACCATTGTGGAAGAGGTTGGTTATGCACATTGGGCCTCACCCTCACATGCTCAGCTGTAATGCTTACACTAACTTGCAATGAAGAATGCTTGCATAACTGTGCTATGTCATTATTATTATAGTTGGGACTTAGTTGAAGGGTCTACAGATGGAGTAGCAGAAGATTTAGTTAGACAAGCACATTGAAAGTGAATTCATACACCATCAGAATTACATTATAAATCAAGGATTTAGACCTTGCTTTATAATGAGAGACAAGATGAAGGTTTTGAGAGAGTATGGTTAAACGATGTAGTGAAAGGTACAGGTACATGTCTTGTAGCCTCAGCGGACTTCATGGCTCTACTGATCAATCTCTACTGATAAGTCTCCAAAGGCAAATCCTATTATGGCAGGGGGACTCTTGGACTTGGAGGTAGTACCAAAAACTACCTACAGGCCATGTAAGCCACAATATCCGCTGAGACCAGAAGACAGGAGACAGGCGTGGAACCTGTCATAGAAAAATTATTAGAAAGTGGGACACTTACACCTACCTCACCATGTAACACTCCTATCTTTCCCGTTAAAAAAGCAGATGGAAAATATTGGAGGCCATGTAATGAGGCCATTCATGCACATGCACCCGTAGTATCAAACCCACCCACCCTCATGTCTAGCATCCCTGGGGACTCCAAATGGTTTACAGTAATAGACTGAGCTAATGCATTTTTCAGCTTTCCATCACATCCAGACTCTCAATTCTGGTTTGCGTTCACCTACGGAGGAAAAAGCTACACCTGGACATGACTGCTCCAGGAGTACAGAGAGGCTCCAGCAGTAGGTTTTGCTTTTCACCAGGGAAGCACTAATCCAATATGTAGACGACATATTAGTATGCTCTCCTACAGAGGAAGCATGTATAAAATACACCAAAGCCTTGTTAAGATTCCTAGCAGAACAAGGCCACAAATCCTCTATCGACACACTCCAGCTGGTTAAACACAGGTTAAATACATAGAACATGAGACCTCACATAATCAGGAATTGCTAAGCTAAGACCAAAAAGCAATTAATGTCATTCCTATGTTGCACTGGCTATTGTCGGACAGGGATTTGTGATTATGCCTTCACAGCATAACCGCTATCTGACATGGCACACGAATAAAGGCCAGACCAGGTCACTTGGACCTCAGACTACCTTGGACTGCATTTGAAACCTGACCTATAGCTGACTACTCACAATGACTGCCTTCTGTAGTTAGAGGTATACCAGCATGTCTATGCTCAGTAGCGGCGGCGGCTAACATCTCTCTGCCCAGGCTGCAGAATTGTTTGCCCTGACCTTTATCCTAGGTGAAGGACGTTACGTTACGATTTTTTACAGACAGCAGGTATGCTTTTGGTGTTGTACATGAATTTGGCACATTGTGGAAAGAAATTGGGTAATCTTAACTTCTCAAGGAAGCTATTTTACCTCCGTCATCACTAGCCCTGTGCAAATGTCAGGCACACACTCATAATGACGATAATTGCAGACGCGGCTGTGAAAGCAGCTGCCTCTGCCCCCATTTCTCCCCTTCTTATGTCTTCCCTGTCCCCATTTCCTGATGACGTTTCACCTGCTGTCATGCTAAAAGAATTGCAGGCCTTGTTTACAACTCAGGAACGAGGAAAGTGGAAACAACAGGGTTCTCCTGACGTCGATGGTGTCTGGCTAGGCCCATCTGGACGACCATGTTTGCCAGCAAAATTGTTTCCTTATATGGCAAATTTGACTCATGGTAGGGGGACCATTTGTCAAAAGGAGGGATGTGTGTTATGGTAAATCAACACTGGGACACAACAGGGTTCAGGATCTTTGCAGACAACTTTATCAAAAAATGTCTTGCGTGTGCACAAGACAACGTCGGAAGAGGTGAGAAAACACTCTGCACATCTGCACACCCGACACCCTCAACGTCATTTGAACACCATGCCGAAGTTACAAGTACTGTCTAGTGGTGGTCGACATGTTTTCTAAATGGTTAGAAGCATTTCCATGGAAACAGGCAGATGCTAAGTCAGTAGCTAAATACATTCGGTGAGACATTATCCCCAGGTGGGGCATACCGACTAAATTAATTTCTGACAATGGTTCACATTTTGTATCCCTTTCCGAGCCGGAAATTTGTAATTTCATCGACTTCAATGTAGTTTTACCATCTGCAAAGTGGAGGAGCAGTAGAAAGGGCAAATGCTATGCTAAAAAGGAACGCTAACTAAAATAATGGCAGAGATGCAAATGCACTGGGTAACGTGGTGCCTCCCATGAGTCTTAATGTGCATGCGTTGCTCGTACTCACACCACCACAGGCTTGTCACATCATGAGATACTCACGGGAGGACCAAAGCCTGTGGGGATCTCTGTGTACCGTAGAACGCACACAGACATTACTCAAATTGATGAATGTCTGGTGGCATACTGCCGCAGAATGTCTAATCTTGTGGGCACCATATATCAACAGGTCAAAGCAGCCCTGTCGACGCCAAAGGACAGACCTCTAGCTTTCAATCCGGCGAGGAGACAGGGTGGTGGTCTGAGACCTAAGGTGAACCAGGTGGGACTCTACCGAGTACTGCTAACCACAGCCTACGCAGTAAAGTTGGCAGAAAGTGCCACTCGGATCCATGCATCACATTGCCAAAAGGGACCAGAGGGCCTGACGACCGCATCGGCCTCGGATAGCCGAGAATTACGCCTGACGACTGCATTGGCCTCGGACCGCCGAGAGCTACACCTGACGACTGTATCAGCCTTGAGTTTCCAAGAACAACATGGAGAGACCAGGACCATGGCACCCATTTCAAAGCCAAGGAGTCTGTTTATAGCCAAGCTAATTGCTCCTGTAATATTGGTATTCCTACTATTATACATAGTGTTTGGCATATGCTGTGATGCACCAGGTAGATCCTTAAAGATGGATGTCTTACGTCCTCTTCTCATCATTAACCAGACTCTGGTTATATTGAGCTCCATCAACTTGCACATTTTCTTCTAAATATTACAAAATATTACCAATAGGGAAAAAGTGTGTCTGAAATGAGTCTCATGTCAGCACAGCATGACATGGGCTTTGTAATTTATTTCCGAATAAATTCATAGCTATCAATCAATTCATATAAAACTACTTTGTATAAACATTGTTATGACTAGTGTGTGTGTGTGTGTGTGTGTGTGTGTGTGTGTGTGAGTGTGTGTGTGTGTGTGTGTGTGTGTGAGTGTGTGAATGTGTGTGTGTGCAATCGACTTCTGCCTTAGAAATCCAGCTCTCTCAAACTAGCCCCCGGCAACAGTGGCTTTTTTTTGACAAAGCCCTGGACAGTCTGCCTAGGTTACAAAAAAAAGCTACATACCGGCATCCTATTGGTAGTACGTGAAGAATTGACTATTTACTGAGTATTTACTGCAATCCTGTTTGTCTCTAAATCCCTCGCCCCATCTGGTGACAGACCGACTCTCCTCTGTGTACAAGAGTAAGGAAAGCCAAGCACGCATACACACACACACACGCACACACGTACACACACACACACACACATCATCAAACAATGAATTCAGTTGTTGATTTCAAAACAGTCCAACACCATCATTAAAAAATACAGGCATACAATTTTTATAATTAGTGGAGAACACGTGGCATATTCAAAATGTTTCACGGACAGACAGAGGGTGCGAGTAATTACACAGTCTCTAATTACAAACCAATACCCAACATGCATTTTCCAATGGTACGCTCCTGCACAGTACAGTACATACACACAGGGATCCTGGATATTAATAGAGACAACATGTTCCACGAGGGAAGACCGGTTGTTGTGCTGGAGTTGGCATATGGTTTCCGACCGCCCTTCATACCTCTGCTTTGATCATCGCAAAAACCTCTGGCCAGCGATGCCTCTATTGGTGCGGGTTGCTTATCGGCTCAAAACAAAAAACAATGGCACATAGTGGAGAGACATTGTTTCGCACACTCAAATCCCATTGGCTGTTTCCCCAGTGCTAGCACAGCAATAATAACAGCGGAGAGAGGGGAGAAGAAAGAGCTGACTTTGTGATGCCTATATACCCTGTAGTGCTCCCCATCAGTATCGTATGAACTGTTATTGAAGTGGCAATCCTGCAAGATTGTACACAGTTGTGTTTTCAAACTGCAAATCCCAGAGTCCCCTTAAGAAACACATTTCCTTTTTCTTTGTTGCATCGGTTGACATTGGAAATTGTGCCTATTTTGCTAACGTGTTATATACAGCACATTCACTGATAGTATTAGGCTGTTTGGCCCCTGCCCCATCAATAAACCTGGATAATCGCTGTGTCCCAAACAGCTAAAATTCTGCTTGTTGGCCAAGATATTGCACAATTCTGTGTGTCGTGAGTCATCGCTGCCTTGGAAAACACACACACACACACACACACACACACACACACACACACACACACACACACACACACACACACACACACA
>JAOPJI010073058.1:0-10296 GCA_027122695.1 Merluccius productus | reverse complement strand
GTGTGTGTGTGTGTGTGTGTGTGTGTGTGTGTGTGTGTGCGTGTGCGTGTGTGTGTGTGTGTGTGTGTGTGTGTGTGAGGTTTGTTTTGAATCAAGCTGAAACTGGAACATTTTTCTAAAGTCCCCTTAATAATAATTCCTGTAATCATGAAGCAAGTTTTTGTCACCTTCCAACACCTTCTATTCAATGACTAGATTACATGGTGACAGGGTTATAGCAAAGTATCGATCAACGTGACCATGTTTGGAAGAGATTTGGTGCTTTTGACAGTTTTCCACTTCTACTGCATTACTTCTTGTCAACACAATGTTATGTTGGGTTTTGGTCGATCGGCGTATAGCATATGGCATAGCGGAAATCAATGCAACTTGTCTGTTTTTGTTAACTTTCTCCTCTCTCTTTCTCTCCTCTCCCCTTTCCTCTCCTCTCCCTCTTCCTCCCGTCCTCTCCTCTCCACTAAATGCCTCCTCTCTTGAATATTGGAAGTCCACAAATAAAGGTGTTTCACTTCCCTGTCCATTAGAGGTCAGAGGAAAATGCTGACAGCAGCTCTTCTGTATTTCAGTTCTGCTCTGTCATCATGAAACTGATGGTGTGACTCATGATTCGTCTCAGCTGAGGGTCTGTGGAAAGGCTCTTTGGCGAGGAGGCTTCCTATAACCTTGATACCTATTTTGGAAGCTTCCTGGTTGGATACCTACTTTGTGAAAGTGTGTGCCTACTTGATGAAGTGGTGGCGGACATATTGTAGGCTACTGGGCAACTGAAAGTTATATGAAAGCAGTCATAATGATTGCCAATATTGACTACATGTGGTTTGACTTGTGTCTAGTCCCAGTGAGTTAGTCATTCGTTATAGCGATGTCCCATAGTGTACTGCATTTATTTGATCGTTACTTTTTACTTTCTGGTAGATAAAAATTATCATTTTAAATAATTGTAATTTTTGTTTATATTCAATTAATCCAATGCGTACATCTCGGCTTTCGCTCTATACATATCTGTTCAATATTCAATAAAAGAACTTTAAATATTGAACATTTGCTGACATTTTCTCTTGTGTGTTGCGTCATTCGGATTGAAGTGAAATGTGCCAATGACGTCTGCTCTTCTCATTAAACACCCTGGCACCACTGCGCAAGCTTGACATGTGGTGACGTCTAGGCTATGTGACAAGAAAAGTGGGTCATTAGGTTATCTTGCAGACAAAACATCCATAAAACAAGCTTTCCCCCAGTTCAACTTCACCAGCGACGTGCATGACGCAATGACTGCTTCACAAGTAATAACGGTTCAGGCTAAGATGGTTTCTCACTTTCCACATTGGTTCAACGGCTGACCAATCAATACGGACATAATGCTGCTTGGACCCACCTGCCCCTCGGAAACAACACTACATCATATATCTCTCCCTCTCGCTCTTTCGCTCTCTCTCCCCCTCACTCTCTCTAATGCCGTCTTTAGCTGCTCCTTAGGTCGGGGTAAGGCCATGTTTAGACTGGGGATTTAGGAACAGACAGCATCAGTGGAACGAACCTGAATTGTATTATTTGTGTATTGGGGTAAATATAATAGGTGCTAGGGTGTTTAAATCCTCCAAACACACGAGTTGTGCTTCTGGGTTCATTCTCCAATGTCTGTAACTTACCTGCAAGGAATCCTTGCGCCAGATGCCCTAATGCTACTACTAGTACTCTTTCATGTACTGTATATTACTACTATATTACTGCTACCTTCCCATATCTGTTTCTGTATTCACTGTACATTGCATTGCATTATATATACATTGCATATATATATATATATATATATATATATATATACATACATTTTTGTGCTATGTAATGAAAATGACTCAGGTTTCATGGCCAACAGCTGTTTTCATTGGAGGACAGTGATAGAGTAAAAACAAGAGCGGGTCTTAAGGTCATGCCAGTCACTTGTTGTCCGGGTTTCTCTTCTGTTGCTTTTAGGCATTCAATAACATTTAATAACTTCACTATTCCCCTGCCAGCTCCGTAGCTCCAGTCCTCTCCATAATATGATTATGTGCTACATTCCTGTCTAATCACATCGACTGCTTTGTGTACTCTGTAGGCTACTCTCCCTTTTTTTCTGTTGCTGAACACAGTTTTTGATGTTAATCTCATTGTTATTCCTTCTCTGTTTTCTTTATTCTTTCATTTTTTTTAAATATTTTTCATTCATTCAGAATTATCTTTAGCTGTTGAGACTTTCTTTCAAACATTTCTCACATATTATCTTACAGTTCTCAACAATTAGTTATTTATGTACTGGTCCTATTTCAACAGATCTGTGACCCTGAAGAGATCTCAGGCAGACACACGCACGCACGCACGCACACACACACACACACACACACACACACACACACTGACATATGTCTGCACGTATTTATTTTATGGTTGTTTAGCTCTGGTTAAGTTGTGTTGTGTCCAGCCTCAACTGACACAACAACATTGTTGGCACATGGTATTGGCACATGGTTCTTTTCTATAGTTAGATTTATTTACTTCTCATAATGTTGTTACACAACTCAAGCATTTATCATCTTGGTAGCGTGGCAATGCTTCCCTTTTTAAGCCCAAACCACACAGCAGTGTCGGAACGGACACAAAGTAATGTTTTAGACATTTTGGCATTCAAAATAGAAATGAGGAGAACAGTGGATTAAAGTCCTATTTGAAGCAAGCGAGTAAATACATGCAACATTTGGGATTCTAGTTCTTGTTTGTGTCGCACTACAAATGCTCCATATACTTTGGGCTTCGAAGTTATAGTATGTTACAGCAATACCAGGCTCAATATAATGTTTGCGGTAAAGGGAAATGTATAATAAATATGTCACTGTTGATATAAAGATAGACCAAATATCTGAAACTTATCCAAAATGTATTTCTTTGTCGTCTGAATGGGACAGGAAGTAAGCAGTATGCTTGTCAGAAGTCAAGTCTTGTTCATGTGGACAGTAACAATGATATTGTTACACATACTTACACCAGGTGTGTCCTTTAGAATAAGCACATTTGTTACTTTGCCTGTGTACATCGTTTATATTTTAACAACAGCACATTCATACTTACTTGTCTGTCTATGTCTGTCTATGTGTGTGCGTGTGTGTGTGTGTGCGCTGCATGCACGTACGTGTATGTACATGGATTCAAGGCACAATAAATCAATACAGTTGTTGATCTATGAAATTGGCCATCAATGTGTTGGAGGGCAGACAGCCTGCAGCACATAGTCAGTCTTCAATAAGTTGATTCATACAGTAGACGCGTTCCACTTTGTTTCTGCCTTTATCCATCCTTAGCGTGTATATATGTGTACGTGTGTGTGTCTGTGCATGTTTTTCTTTGTGAATTAACATGTTCAAATACTTGCTACACATGCATCGTAACACTAATCTAAAACATAAGCATCTCCACTGTTTCCCCTACATGCATCCAGTACAGCTGGATAACTAGCGCCACTGCAATCTATATCTGTATATATATATATATATATATATTTATTTATTTATTTATTTATTTTAATTATGTTGGGTGTCCCAAATGTTGGCTATTTGTTTCATTTAAAAACATGTATCATACAGGGTTCTCCATTTTTTTAAGTAGCCTTCATATTTGATTGTGTAGAACAGAGGCAATAGTATTATGAAACCCAAACGGTAGGATGGTTACAAATTGTAATTGACTGAAAACTATATTTGTGCTGACATTAAGGTCAAAAGAATATGCCTCATGCACATTGTGCGCTTGCATGCTATTTGTTGCTACGTTATGTTGTTATACCATTTCTGTTGGAATGCACCAGAGCCCTACACTGCAATCACTGATCACACTCAAACCTCTCTGCATCCGCGCACATCAGCACCGCGCACGCGCACACCAACATAGTACGTATGTGTGCACCTCACACACACCTCAGCACTGCTGCGGGGAAAAAGTCTTAGGAAAAAGACTGATCTCGGTCTTAGTGAACACATCTTAAACACAAGGCTGTGTTAGTGTAGAATAGTGTAATTAAACACACACACATCCAAACACATTCACACACCCACTCCCTTATTGTATCTTTTACCTGCTTGACCCAACTCACTGCACACTTCTTTGCATATAATGTGTTATTTTGTTCAGTGTTCTGTGTTTGTGTGTGTTTGGGGCTGCGGCGTGGTGAATGCTAAACATGGATTAGGTGTTATTTAAAAGAATGTTGTTTTGACGTGACGCTGAACATCCGGTGTCCTGGGTCTCTGGCACCAGGAGAAGAGAGGAGGGAGGGGAGAGGGGAGGAGGCGATGAGGGGAGGGGAGAAGAGGAGAGGAGAGGAGGGGAGGTGGAGGGGAGGAGAGGAGGGAAGGGGAGAGGAGATGAGGGGAGAAGGGAGGTGGAAAGACAGAAGAGGTTGAAGGATGAAAGGATGAAAGTCTGAAAGCAAGAACACACAGACACACGGTCAAGGAAGTCAGAGTGCCTGTCTCCTCTCCTCTTTGGTGTATCAGTGGCTGTGTGTGTGTGTGTGTGTGTGTGTGTGTGTGTGTGTACCATTGATCCACTAAGGAGCTTGTGGTGATGGTACCAAGCTACCTGCCATGATGATGTTATCTAGGTTATGTCAGCCTGGGACATTAAGTCATCATTAAGCCACACGCAATGTGTTGTCTTCGGTTTCCATGGTGATGTTGTAGCTGTGGTGGTTTGAAGCTTTATATATACCCCTATTTTGAACCTGTAGGTCACAAAACTAATATTCCATGAACCATGGTGTGTATTGTAATAATAATAATAATAATAATACTAATAATACTAATAATAATAATAATAATAATAATAATAGACATTTATTTCCAAATTGACTCGGCAAAGGATCTGTTCATCTGTATATAGACTGTATATTCTCAATCACATTGAGTAAGAAAGGGGAAAGAAGCTGAATGGTGGGATATAAAAAGAGATAATGAGTTTAGTTGTGGTTGATATAATCTTGTGTTGTTCCTTAAGCCTTTATAAATCAGCCATGTCAATGTCTTCTAGTTTTGATAGCCTTCCTTAGTGCAGCATCTATAGTCTTCATCAGCTTCCACAGATTTTCATTGAACCAGGGTAAGTTATTTTTCTTTTTAGATTTTATTTGGACCCTCCCCTGACTTAGTCTTAGTTGTCATGTTCCTAAATCTATTTTTTGTCAGTTTTCTTGCAAATAAGGTTAGGTTATGATCTGATAAGCCAGTGATTAAATTATAACTTTTAGTTGTTTCTGTTCTTTCTGGTTCGTTAGTAAATATCAGATTAATTTGTGTACTGGAGCATTTAACTCTTGTTGGGCCCTTTACTAATTGCTCAAGGTGAATCTGATATCTCTGTGATTGTTTTTAGTTTTTTTCCTCTTAGATTTATCCCTCCAGTTCACATTAAAATCACCCATAAGAATAAATGATTTATTGAGATTGCAGTCTTCGAGATTTCAGAGAGTTGATCATATAATGTGTCAGCAGAAGGGGGCCTATAAACACCTAATATAGAAAATTAAATTTGTTGAGACAAAATTATTTTTATCCCAACATATTTTAATGTTTTTCCCGCTTTGAAAACCACACGTTCACATTTTATGTCATCTTTCACCTAAAAAAGCACTCCTCCTCTTCCATCAGATCTGTCACGTCTAAAACATTGATATCCGGGTACCATGAATACACTCGCAGGAGTTGTCGGTTTCAACCATGTTTCAGTTAGAAAGTCCAGATTTGAGTCAGATAGAAATGAGTTATCTGATTGCTCTTAGCAGTGATGCCTCTGATGTTCAAATGTCCACCAAATAGCCCCCTCAGTTTTAGCTTCGGATCCTATTAGACTTTCGCATGATAGTTTGGAAAGTTTTGAATAACCTCTGCTTCCTCACTGCAGGGTTACGATAAACAGCAGTGTCAGCGGCAGATTTTATGAGAGGGACAGTGGACCTGTCAAGGTCTCCACAGTCCGGCAGCCAAAAGCTATCCATTAAGACATCATGCCCGGTGTTAACTAAGTTCAGCCTGTTAAGGGACAAGCCCGACTCAAAAGGTTCATGTTCACTCACCACCATTGGCATGGAAGGAATCCTGGACACTCGGGCATAAATCAATCCCGAGGATCTGCGCCGTTCCAGGGGTCACTGGTCCAGGATTTAGCTGTAAATCTCCGGAAACCAGAAGCAACACGAATAGGAGACCTGTTATCCTCCGAAACGTGGTGGCAGATGATTTGCTCCGGTACCGTCTGTGTTTCAGGACAGAATAAAATAATGCAAAAATAGCCCAGCAAGTTGATCGTCAACTAGCCACGAGCCAGCAACCAGGAGTGCGCGGTAGTTCCGCTGTTTTCCATCGGCATTGATTACACTAGCCAGACAGACGCAGACAGGCAATGCCGCAATGAGAAGCAGCAGTAGTCCAAAAAGCACACAATGAAACACGGCCCTAGATCTTGTTGCTGTTGAAAAACTGCTTTGCACTTGACGCAGACATTGACAAACATGCCCTGTGATACAATAAACAGCCTCCTCAATGTAATAGGAGGTGCAACACTGGTTCACACCATATCAAGCCAAGCCACCATATTGCCTTTCAATAATAATAGTAATTAATTAAAAACTACAAGCTTTGAATCATTACAGAATTGCATTTGCCCTAGATAGTTGTCATATCATAAAGAAAGTCTCCAGAGAAACAAAAGTCGAGATGGTATTGAAACTCTTCATCACACTTGCTGATCTTCTTCAATCCTGTCCACGTTCTTATAGTAGGGGAGAGCGGGGCACAACCTAACGCGGGGCATAAACTAACACATACATACATCAGAGCTACAGTGCTGTGTTTCCTGTTAATCACCACCACCGTTATTCTTTGTTTGTGCCGGATTCCATGGGAATCGAAGCCAAATTAAGTTTTTAGCTTACTGTGTTGTCAGTGCATGTCAGGGAATCGAAATGCATATAATTTTAATCACCATCCTATCCTATTGGCTATCAGTTAACATAGTTTTGATTTGGCATGGTAGCGTAGGTAATCGAGTCCCATTTCTAGTAGTAGTTTACATCTCATCAGGGCATTTAATAAATAATTGTCACCAACTAGCCATATATACATGTAATAATGATGAATGTATAAAAGACTGAAGCAGGGATCTCTGGAACAGCATCCATCATTGTTGGCTAATCACGCACTGGCGTCACAACATGGGTGATTAGATAAGAAACCCCCCATATGTTTAAAAATGACCTAAAAGTTAATGTTTAATAAAAAAATAACCTAATAAAAATCTGTTAAAACAATCAGTTGATATGACGTTTGAGCTCTTTCATTTCTTGAAATGACGGCAGCAATGTTGAACCTGGAATTCATTTTCACTGACAAATGTAATCAATATGTAATCAATGTACTAACAATTATTTGGCTAATACACCAGTGAATTGCGTAATTTAGTTTGCATCGATTTTTAAACCCCCACAGGCAGGGTTACATATAGCCCTACCGGCAGGGTAAGATGTAACATCTAACTTTACGGTTGAATTGTTACCAACTGGAACCAACAACTGGATGTTCCAGAAATGTAGTTATGGTGTGTAAAAATAGAAGAGACATGTATCGTATGTTCCTTGTATAAATCATGTATATGATTTATATGAAACCATATTTAAAGCACATGTGTTGGACCTCACTCCACAGTATAAGAACACAATTATTAAATGATTAAAATAATCAGAAATTAATTTGGGGTGTTTAGCTTTACATTGTTTATTCTTTGGTCAACATGTATCACATTTTAAGACCTGATGTGTCATTTCCAGAATAAAACGTAACTTTTTAAAAAACTTTTAAACCACTCGTAACCTTTTCAAGGACCTTAATCAGACCTCATGTTTTGTGCATGATGGATCTTTTTTTTCATTCACCTCACAAATGATAAATTTAGCATTTGTTGATGGCACGGGAGCCATTAGGCCTACTGGTGCTAGCAGAGGGCTGATTTATGCCCAAATATGCTAATTAAATTGTTCAAGTGTCTTTCCAGGAAGATGTTTAGTGTGCAACTCACAGTGTCCCATTCACATTCATCCAGGACATTAACACAATGATAGCCACACCAGTTGGCAGGAATAGTGCTAAATTAGCATAATGTAAATAGTGTGTTGCACTCATCTCACATTTCAAACAGCCGGCCATTGTAAACTGGATGCTTATTTATGCTCGAGTGGCATTTTTATATAAAGGAGTGCACTTAAACAGAAGAAGGATGGTTGTTGAAAACTGAGCTAATAAATCAGACAGAAGAACTGAGCGGCTTTACGATGGAGGATAGATGAATAATATCAGACCGGAAGGAAATGAAAGGGAAAGACCAGAAACAATGTTTTTGTTTTTCTTTCAAAGACGAAACTACAGTTCCCTGACATAAATATGGTGCACAAAAATATTTCAACGTATACACTTAGTGCCTTAATGCTTACTGTCAACACACATTACTGCCTTCATATGCTACTCGCATATGAAGGGGAAAATAGGAAACCTTGAGAAGGTTTCCCTGTGTCCAAGGAGGGCTACGGGTGCAATGCAAGGTGTTGATTGGGCATACATAAAGTCATATACAAATAACAATGAGTTAAAAATAGAATAGTTAAGAAAAACTATTATGGTTAAAGCAAAAATCTAAATAAAATCTAAAAATAAAAGACATCATCAATAGTAAATCAATCAGAAATTACGCATGAAGCCAGATTACAAAAGGTCTAAGTTATGAAACGTGACTGTGGCAGTGGACTCTAACCAGACGCCACATCAGTCGCTTTTGCTGGGGCCCTCCGAGACTTGGGTCGATGTTGGTTGAAGAATGCGTTTATTGGAGATGGCAAGATGCCATCTCCAATAACGGTATTGATATATAATGGAATGGATGGTATTCGCTGAGCAGATGTGTACCGTGCTGCCATGACAGCGGCTCTCTCCTGAGTGAGTGTGGTGATGGCTGGTTTATCCTGGGTGCCATGATTGCTCTGCACCACAGGTATGCAGACCCATCCAGACCCAGAGACCAATCAGTCTGACTCGGGCCAGGTGAGGCGGTAAACCAGCTATCAACCACACACACTCCACACACACACACACACACTCCACAGTGACGTGTCTGCTTATCAGAGAAATACAAAAGTAAAAAGAATCAGGCTCATCAATATCTTGAGCTTGTTGCTTGTCGCTGTTTTAGTCCCAGTGTGAGGCGTGTTGCTGGTGCATCATGGATGGCAATAGTGAGGAAGTCAATAAGCACCTGTCATCCACTCTCAAACACAGACTCGACAGGAAACCCTTGATGTGAAGAGGAAGAGCTTTTTTTATATACAGAAAGCAAAAAAAGGGGGGGGGGGGTCTGAGAAAGTGGTCTCAACAAGTGTCAGGTAGTGGTTTATGTGTGTCAAATGAAGGTGGTGAATCTCGTTTTGATAGTGGGAATAGCATATCGTTGTACTGTTAGTATGCCCAGTGCTACTCTGGAACGGGTCGAAAGCTGAGTTTCTGTGATACATGGTTCATTAAACTTCAGTGTATTTCTAATCTCTTAAAGTTTATTGTCGTGATATATGTCTCTGATGGAGTGAGAAGGGGGGACAGGAGATTTCCATCTTCATAAAATCAGCCGATTTGCTAGTAAGGTTAAGAGGAAGAGTTTATAACCTTCATCTGTTAATTGCTGCCTGTGCAGTCATTTGCTCAAAGGCTTGATCGATACGTTATGAAGGGGCTAATGCTATTGTTGCTGGTTGAAAACCGTTTTGGCTAAAGCTGGTGTCACTACTTAATGATACCAGCCTGGTGCAACATACATTCTCCACTGGTCTTTGTCTTGAGAGGTTTGTGTGTGTTATCGTTCATTCCAATGACTTGTTCCCATTTGGTCAGTATGTATGAAGTGTTCACAATGGTAACACTGACACAATGGGAGAAGGTGTCTGGAGCTGGTTGAGGTCATGAAGAGCATCAACTTGTTGCCATTCACCTTCGTGGTGCGTTAAACATTATGAGTGCTGTGGCAGGGTTGGTCCTCCACACACCACCTAAGTGGCTTTCCTTTGGGGCCCTCCGACACAGGACACGGGTAGATGTTGTACAAGAGATGTTTATTTGGAGTTTTACAGGCAGATGGTATTCGCCGAGCTGATGGTACTCTGGGGGGTGTACTACGAAGCTCGATTAGTTGGTTAGCGAGATGTGTTGAGCTCAAAGCCTGGGTTAGCTGTCCTAC
>JAOPJI010073044.1:0-20963 GCA_027122695.1 Merluccius productus | reverse complement strand
TGTCTGTGTCTGTGTGAGAGAGGGAGAGAGAGAGAGAGAGAGAGAGAGAGAGAGAGAGAGAGAGAGAGAGAGAGAGAGAGAGAAAGGAGGAGACAATGAAAAGAAGACATATTAATGGATGTTTTGAACTGGTGGGAAACAAATTCATACAATTTATCCAAGACTGTAGCCTACATGGGTCTGATTAAGGAAGAGATGCAGAAGAGATGCAGCCATAGGCCAGGTTGGAGTTAAATGTGCAGCAGTGGTTTTAAACGTGCGAAACAAAAAAACACATCCACTTGCACCTAACCCACAGTGATGATGTTAGAAGATTACAAACACCAGGGCTGTGCTGCCATAGCTTTTCACAATCTATCTGTCACTCAGGGTCCGTTAAGTTAAACGTCCCAATGTCATCAGAATGTATGTATGTATGACCATGTTATACTGCACATTGACAATAAATCACTTATTCCCTTTGCCTGTGACTTTTGACGGATTTAACACAAAACAGGTTATTTGTAATAAAAAGGCCGCCCTTACACCGCCAAGATTGGGAGATTATGCAGATTACAGTTCACCCAGATTACACCAAGGGAAGATTACAGGGAAGTGTAGACCTGGGATTAGTGCCACTGTGGTCCGGTCCCATCCCTTTAAGGATGCTGTCGGGGATCAAAAGGCTCGGCTCACTTCCTGGTTTCGAACCAGAAGTGAAGACTCTCCTCCATATTTAAAAAGGTAATAACAACTAAGGCAGAAATTAAAGGCTAAGCTAATGCCAGTTATCCACGCAACCAGTATCTATTCAATCTGAACCCACATATCCAGTATTAGTAGTCACACTCACAACAGTGATAACATGGTAAGGGATTTCCTACTCATGTTATTTTTGCTTCCGTGACTTAATTATGAGATTTGATATTTAATTTGATGTGGAAAAAAATGAAGAAGGCCAAAGAAGAAAGCATTTTTCTTCATTTTAACCATAATGTGGGGTTTTCGGTCTTCTGTAGACCTATATGTTAAATGTAGTAGTAGTATTACTAGTACTAGTACTAGTAATACTACTACTAGTACTACTACTACTACTACTACTACTACTAGTACTACTACTACTACTACTACTACAGTACTACTAGTACTACTACTACTACTACTAGTACTACTGCAAGAAACATTGGTGAAGAAAAGAGTAGAATAGAGCAGAGCAGAGCAGAATAGAAGAAAACAAAGCAGAGGAGAGGAGAGGAGAGGAGAGGAGAGGAGAGGAGATGAGAGGAGAGGAGATGAGAGCAGAGCAGAGGAGAGTACACTACATCTACAGTACAGTACATCACAGTACATCACAGTACACCACAGTACAGTACATGACAGTACAGTACTATAATGCATGGTACCTGATGCTCAGAACCGGTCCCACTGTGCATTAAGTATCTGAGTCTAAGCAGCCTGCGGCTGCAGGAGCTGCAGCTCTTCCTCAACAGGACACCGTGTATCCTCTACTCTGCATGGGGAATCAAACCTGTCTAATGAATTTCCTCTGAGAATAAACTCAGAGGAAATGCATTTTTTTGCGTTTAAAGTAAAAACAAACCAATTAAACAACATTTTAAAAAAAATCGGAACGACCGAAGCACAGCAGCGAAATGAAAAGGCTTATAACTTATAACTACCAGCTTGGAGCGATATTAAAGTCATCGCTTCACAACGGCATGCATAACTTGTACAGCTGAAATGGGATGTTAGTTTTAGTCTCGCTAAAAAAGGGGTGGGGATAAATAAATATAAATATAGGCTATTGCATTCATACGCGAACAAAGTCCGGTGAATGACACCGCGGGACGGGACGCACAGACGGGACTTACGGTTCTGGAAAGATCAAAATCAACGACTAGGTCCTGGAGCTGGGAGGGTCTGGGTGGAGAGGACTGCTGGCGGCTGCTTATTTACTGCTTAAAACCTGTGCTAACGGCTAGCTGCTCCGGTGTGAGTGTTTTGCAGGCTAGCGAAACATCCTGGCACCGACTATTTAATGTTACTAGCGTTTACCAACCCGTTGGTGCTCTGATCTCATACTGCATACGGTCAGATAGCCCACCATTAACATTTCAGTCCTGTCTCGTCTCGTCATCGAAAACAAAACATACATTTCGTCATAGTTTTTATCATCAAAGATCTATTTTTAGCTCATCAACGTCTTGTCATGGAAAAAATGTTTTAGGATGTTTTATGGAAAAATAGTTTTCGTTAACGAAATTAACACTGGCTAGCCCCCGTCACTTTTCCAGCAGTTGGAGAAACAACATACAAGACTTTTCTTGGTCTTGAGAAGCTACAGCATACATAAACTGACTCACTGTAGCCTATACTGTACATTTACTGCCAGATTGGCAACGTACTGCTAACCTTTCATTCACCATTTCACCACCACTTTTCTGCCGCTCGCTCTCTCGCTCAACCACACACTCGCTCCTTTACGTTATTCACTGTCCTATTCCTTAATGAGCTACGCTACATAGATGTTGTTTGAAGAATGAGGAGAGGGAGGCTATTTAGGAGCGGCGCTCATAATTATATATATTCTGTGTATTTAACAAGGTTTTTACAAAGATTTTGTAAAGTTACATGACATTTGAATGAATGTTCTTCTGGATTTAAACATACATCCTGGGAAACAACTGAACAAAGTTTTGTTGGCAGCACGTTTGTAATGTAAAATGTAAATGCCAAAGCGTGGCAGGTATCGAGGCCGAGTTGTGCTATGAATCTACTTTGGATGTGAACGCGACGACCTGCTAGCTTTCAGTGCCCCCAATCCAACACTGTAGCAGCAAGCCAACATGAAATATTGCATGTCATTCATCCTTTCTCAACGTAGGGCTCTTTTTATACATACAATTCATAGGATTTCCAGTGTTACAGTAAATCTCCGCGCAACATTATTTTTATGCATTTACCCGTTGATTTACAGCGGCATGCTGAGTGGCCATCGAACAGAACAAGCGCCTTATGTCATCGCAGAAGAGAGTGTTTGGGTCATCTTTAGTGAGAGGCATTGACTTGATGTGTCACGCAGTATTTCAAACCACTTCAGACTGAAAAAGGCCCGGCGGCACCCTGGGTTCACAACATTACAACATTATCAATATTCAGCATCCTCTTTTCAAAAACCCTGATGATCTGAAATGGCATACACTGCAAGTTGAGACGCTCCCACCAATCGCGACCCCCATCACACACACACACGAGCGCGTGCACAGACACACACGCATGCACGCAAACGGGTACACACACGCACAGACCTCGCACCATGATTTATGGAAAGGAAGCCAAAACCATTATAGCATTTTTATTATTATTGTTCTTTCAAGGCTAATGCAACAATAGATTTTTGCATGATTGATGTGTTACACCAAACATTAGCGGATTACATTAACTTAGCATAGAACAGCTAAATGGTATGAGATTACTTATTGTTATTTTTTCCCCTTCACATGATCATACTATAAACACTGCACACTATATAGAATATTCCTTCGCCAAGTATTGATTTGGTTTCCGCTGGGTTGAATATTGTACATTGATGAAGACTCAACAAAGTGATCTAACAACTGCACTTTTTTTGGTTGGACCTTGCAATGGAAATTTCGTGGATGGCCATGCTTCAGAGATTGAATATCTGAATGGAAGTAACTTGATGGTAACTAATGGTCTCTCATCTGCCTCCTTCATGCTGCAAATTATTAAAACTCTGGGCTCTTGTGGGAGGCGATAATGGCAGCAATATGCGGATATTTCAATCAGCTAGGAGGACATTCCATATGTAATAAAGAGGAACTGGCTTTAATCACTGCTGTGCATCCTGCTCTCTCTCTCTCTCTCTCTCTCAGCCTCAACCTCTGTCCCATGGTCACCTCTGTGTAGAATAACCATCCCCAAGCACATCAACATGCCCAGGTGAACACGTCAAGGTTGTGGATCTTTACGTTCACAGTCATACAGTATGTTTGTGTTGAGCTTTGTCTAATGAAACCCCTCGTCTATGGAGAAAACATGAATTTACATTTAAGATGTCAGAGCACCCAAGTGCAGCATGGGTGTAATTTACACTGGGGACACTAAGGATATGTTCCCACCACTTTTTGAAATGGCCGATTTTGTCCCGATCACTTTTTAAAAGCATGATTAGTTAAAAATGTTCTGAAAAATAGCTTGCACCAAGAAATGTTAACTAACAAATGAGAAGGCTTTGAGAAAGGTTTATATGCAAAATAAGAAAACATACAATGCAATGTAAATATAGAAGAAACAAATGCGCATTGACCAAAAAAAGTAACTACGCTAAAAAAAAGATCCCAGCCGATTGATTCTAAAATGGCCCAAAAACGTGCCTTTTTGCAAACATAATTCGCCATAATTATGTACTCTGAACTCATACTGTAATGGTTGTAATGGTAATGGTTCCCCCCATTACATTGCCTAAGATCGCATATGTTGAAGACATTTCAAATAATGTTTTTTCATCTTATGTCCCCACCACTTTTTAACACAAAGTGACGCCTATGCAGTCATTGTGTGGTTGTACATGCTGGGGTCCTCAAAGACACATTCAATGTGAACTTTCTTGCTGTTATTAGAAGGTGTGTGTGTGTGTGTTGGGGGGTATATTACTCAGCTGTGGGGATTTTTTGAGACTTTTGGAAACAATTCCTTTGGCTACAACACCATCATCCCTTACTGGAACCTGGACAGTCCTACTGTACCTTTTAGGTTCAACAGAGATCCTGAATTGATTGTTCTCTGGTGAATTGCTTCCAAAGGATAACCTGGCGATAAAATATAAATGTAATATAACATAACCTCCTAGTCTTATTAATATGAAAATACAAATCTTTAGTTGCAGAAAAGCAAGCTATTAAGCAGGTATATTTTCGATTGGTCGGGAGCAAAATCTCACGAGCATAGCAGAAATATTCAAATGTTGACTCACTCACTTTTGTGTTTGTGTTACTATCGTGACCAGACCATACCAGTACTGATGGGCAGTCAGCCAACTAATTCTTCCCCCAAAGTGCACGTTTGTGCCACTCTAGTGTGCTCAACACTGTAATTACCTGAAAATGTAAACTGAAAGCTATGCCTGACAAAGACAACATTCTGTAATAAAAAATGTGCTTTTGCAGCTCGTAGAGGTGGAAGGCATACAAGTTGTATTAATGGGGTGTTCGAGGGGCATGGCACTTTTCCATTTGTCTTATGGAAAAATCTTGGTCAAAACACCTGGCGCGTTAAGTACCTGCAGTCTGAACACGGAAGCATGGCTAGCAGTCACCAAGTTGTTTTATGAATCACCCTCACAAAACTCTCTTTAAAAAGAAAATGTTTGAGTCGAGTGAATATATTTCTTAATTGTCATTTTGTTATGTCTTCATGAGCTGAAAGGGAATTTTGCTGAACAAAGGAAAAAAATGTGAATGTTATAACACGTAACTCTGATATAATATAAAAAATCTGGGCTTTGCCAGATAGTTTACCAGATTTACCTGTCAATTATTGATGTCATTTCTTAAACAATTTGAGTACCACAAATTGTTAGAAAAAGTAGCCTACATTAAACATTCTATTCACTATTTGCCCATCTCCCCCTCTTTCCTCACATTAACAAAGAAATCGCCAGTTTTTAATGTCACAGCTACTGTCATTACCTACCAAAATATTGTGTAAATTACACAAACCATTCAAATATAAATATTGTTGATTTAACCTGCTAACAATTGGCAGTTAGGAAAATGATTGAAAGATGAATGACTTGCATATGATTAAGTCCACAATTCATAATCATATGTAAATTAGATTCTTTTCACTGAAGTTTTTCCTCGAGGAACCAGTTTGAGCACTACAAAAAGAACAGTAGGTTCTGCTTTCATCTCGGTGGCCATCTTGTCCTGAATGTCATATCCTATAGTATTGTTGAAGAATTCTGTCGTTCCTGCCGCACCCTAGTGGCATGGCTTCATTACAGAAATGCCATTGTGTAAGATATTTTTATTTTTAAACCCAGTGACAAATGTTTTCTTTATCTTCAAATGAAGTGACTAAAGTTTTGTTCATAGATGCTTCTAAACGGATTCTGTGTCAAGTTAGTTTAGTTAGATTAGATTCTATTAGAGACAGTTTATACATGGCCCCTGTTTTCCAGGGCAACGGGAACATTTTGTCTCGTGCCGAACTAATCGTTAAACAAGACCTTACCTGACATTAGCAAAACACCAGACAATTATTTTAACCAACATTATATTCAAGCATCGATTCAATCTCGTCTCATGTGAGATGAAACACAGGAGAATAAATGTAAAAACTATTCCCAATTAAATAAAACTGCCGCAGCAACTAGACGATTAGTCTGGAGTCATATTTTAATGCAGACCAAATGCCAATGAAAACCGCAAAACTACATGGAATGGTATATAAATCACTCTAATAACTAAATTCCAATGATGCAAAAGCTACAAAACAACAAATGCAAATGATAAATGATGACTTGTTGACAGAAGAACATAAAGATAAATAAATATCACGATTGATATTTAATTCTGATTTTTTAATTGTACAAGTCAAGTCCAGCACCCCAGGAACAGCACCGAGGTTGGTGACCAACCTTGGCCTGGTGGCCATTTGTGGTACTGCAATACCAAGCCAAAACCAGCATTTTCTGTGTTGCACACCGGGTGCACAAAACAGACACATTAAATTGATTTAATTGGGATTTACAAAACTGAATAAATTGTGCACATATACACAACAATGTTAGCTCCATCTTGCTGTAACTTATTCACTGGAAAAAACAATTTTCCATGGACATATTTATCAACTGCGTCCCCGAATTTCACATGCATTTTTAAGCTAGTATTACCGTGTCAGTGGACCAGCGGATGTGAGGATGCCAATAATAGAGCAGTTACATAACTTTCCATGACGATTGATTTCAGGAAGATTGTTATTGTTTTGTGTTTTGAAGGGAAGTTCTTTATTTTTGCTATCTTGTTAAATGCTAGTCGCCTATGTTATGAGTTAACAGGGTTATTTTAGCGGACCCCTGGTCAGCTAAAGTGAGTTGAGGAAATGTTTATAGCGGTGACAAGACTGACTGCCTGTGTGGTTAACTGAAAATAATGCACACCTCTCACCACTAGAATATTCACTGGTCATGGTATAATCACAGTTAAAAACCCTTTCTTGAATAGAAAAGAAGAAACCACAAAAATCCAAGAGAAAACAAAATGCCTGTCGGGGCGAGCATAAGGGGGATTCTGGCAGGCCCTGAACAGAGTCATAAAAATATTTTCCTTTTTATTTAATGTCGTCCATAATTCATTGCCAGGAAGAGCTAATCAATAGCACCTTAATGAAAACTTGAGCCATATTTTATTTTGCCGCAGAGAAGTCCCGGATCAGCATTTGTTGCCTTGTTATGTGTTGGTTTTCACCCTTGGGCTGTTTGACAGATGTGCATCACATTTGCAGATACCTCAAATATTTGTTTGCTCTTCATCCACGTTTCAACTGTCTTAGACTAACAGTGGAAAGATTTGTGATGGTAACCTCAAACAAAATCATTTAAAAGAAGAAAAAACAGATACATACAGATGAATGTTTCTAGATTTTTTTCTTGACTTACATTTTCTGAAATGGTGGTCAAGTTTGCCAGTGTAATTATGGTTGTTTATCTGGAATGAAGTCTTTCTTATGATAAGAGAATTTCAAACAGTTTCTTATATACAACACTGAACAATGAACAATATATATTGTTGTTGTTTTCAAACCACACCAATCCACAGCCCAGTTTTAACAAGAAACATCATGTAATAGTTATTTATTTAGATGTGATTCAACACATCCATATCAATTAAATAACTTCTTCAAATGTAATAATCTTATTTGTCGTATTTATTTGTCACATATAATCAAATCGGCCTGGCACTCAAGTGAAAAGGTGTTAGGGAAAAAAAGCACAGGTGAACGGTTGGATACGATGATAATTATTTCCAGTAATCCTTGTCAACATACGCAAGACTTCCAGTCAACTATCTCTAAACTCAGAACATAATTAGGAGGAAAAGGTTGTTTTCCATGCTCTAAAAGACACCCTAATGAACTGCCAGGCCACCTATCATAGACTAGTGTCTTAAATGACACGAGTACTGTGCTTGCTGAGAACTTAACAATATCAGCGATTAGCCTGAGAGGTTTTTTTTGTTTTGTTTTTTTCTTCTCTGTACGTATTTGTATAGGGCACTACATTTGAAAACCTTGAGGAAAATGCAGCTACCTTAAGTTTAATATCTTCTCATGCAGGGGCAAACTTGACAACGGTTATTCGTCAAAAAGATAATAATACCTCAAAGGTCAAGTCATAAGAAGACAATATCTGTCGTCTGATGTTTATTGCATAGGTCAGTTAATACAGCCATTCAGAGCTATCTAAAGATATGTGGGCTCTGGGGTAAAAGACGTTTTGTAGGCTGGCAAGCTGATACAAATGAAGACCACATTTTGACATAAAACAAAGTATTCGTCTCATGTTCAAAATGGGAAATATTGTGAAGGTGAGAAGGGGAGTGAGCAATAGTTTAAACTGAGAATGAATTGAAAATATCAGAAATGAAATAGAAAGGGGGAAAGGACCCTGGCACCCCTCCTCCCTTTTTCCTTTTACCCAAAGGCAGGAGATAAGTCTTATAACAACAACAATCCCAATCAAACGACTAATAGGACTTGATCTCCACCGAGGTCTTGGTCTCTTGATTTATTTGAAAATTCATATTTTTACTTTAATGTTTGGCGCTCTAACGATCAAGCGCGTTGTCATATGACTCGCCATCATGAGCCACTAGGGCTGCCATCAGTCACTGATTACTGCGATGAGGAATTAAAATCCCTGAACACAGAGCAACCAGCACCGCAGTGCTTTAGCTGTCAGCTTCCACTAGCGAGAGTGACCTCACGCTACACAAGCTGTGAGAAGAGGAATCATATCCAATCACACACAAATGTGCTCTTAGAAACCCATTCACTATTCATTAAAGCCAATTCTAATGAACATGGGCCTTTTTTTTCATTTTGCAAAACCTGATGGCCTGTATTTGACTGCTACATGCATGCTAGTTCTTGTTACTTTACAATAGGGCTGAGCAGAAGGGGGCAGAATATATAATATAGTTGTAGTGGTATAACGATGTGTCATATTTTTCAATACTGAATTGTTTTAACACAAAAGATGTACGAATTAAGATTGTTCCCGTTCCCACTCCCATTCAATTTATTTTCATTGGCAGGCTTGTGGGATTCTGTTGCAAGAAGTAATTGTCAGGTTTCATTGAATGAAAAATAAAGTTTATAAAACCATTGACTACGCTACTGTAAACTGCCTAACGACATTGTAAAAGCCACGCCGGTATGCCGGTGTACCAGCATATATTATGTCAACCAGCCTCACTTGACAGCTCAACTCCCATGTCAGAAAACAACCCTAACCATGTTGTACTCTCTGAAGCTGAGACATAGATTGGGGGTCTAGTTGGTCTGTGAGAGGTAGCTGCAGGCGAGGGGGACGGCGGTGTCAGTGTTAGTCTTGAGTCCTGACGGCACACTGTGTTTACGCTCATACCTCGGGCCATTTGTTTTGTGGCTTCTCCTTGCCCACCAGCACCATTCATAATAATGCAGGGAGGAAAAATGTTAACAGTGGCAAATAAAATTGGCAAGGTGCCCCCACAAATCAGGGCGGTTTAGGGCCATGTTTTATCATCTATGCATTGGGGAGAAGGTTCTGCAATTTATCGTGGCATTTAAAAAAAAAAATGAAAAAAGAAGTCCAGGGCCGGCTATCCACCTCCCCTTCTCCCTCTTTGGGAAGTCCACCATTTCGTCCACCCTGTGATGTTTACCCTGTCATACCTTGAGACGGGAAAGAAGTGCACGGAGTGCATTGCATACAGTTGCATCAACAGAGCCCGCCCAGTGCGAGAAATAACAAAAAATGGGCATTGTTTGAAGAGAGTCTCCCATGTATACACACCAACAGTAATCCAATCAAGCTCTTGCATTTCTCCACCGTGCTCCAAGACAAACAAGTTGCAGTACCATATGGCGGTGTCAGGAAAATAAATAATTTAAGAGACATTCATGTGCAGCACACAGATGAGCGACCGCACAAATACCAACACAGACGTCCTCGTAGTTAACCCTAATATAAACTAATAACAACTCCACCACCCCCACCCCTCAAGCCTTAACTACAGTTAAGACATCCATATCTGGCCTTAACCGGATTGAAAAGTACTTTGGACATTTTTTTTTCCAAGACTTGAGAGACTGGCAACTGTCTCCAAACCAAAAGGACAGCATTTCATGCAGATACAATCTGTAGTGGCTTTCAGCACTTCCTGAACACGAGACCAGCTAATCTAATGTGCCGGGGCTATGACCGAACCTGCTCGGGCTTTTAGCCCCAGACCTGCTCCACCTCCTCCCCTCTGCTCACAAATCTACTTCGGAGCTTTTGTTTTTTGTTGTTGTTTCTTTTCTCTTCTCTCTCCATTTATTTTCCCCTGAGGTGTACTACTCTGCGAGGCTTGAGTCATCATTGTTCCAAGTCTTTTGAGTTGGAAACAAAACACACACACACACACACACACACGCACGCACACACACACACACACACACACAGACGCACAGGCTGGTGGCAAGGTTACAGTCAGTCAGACAAGGGGCACTCGTATTCTGCCCACCCCAGGGAAAAGTCGCAGAGGGCTCTGGAGAGACGGAAGGGGAGAGATGCGCAGAGCTGCTGACATGGCAGTTGTCATGTCACACTAGCCGAGGAGAGTGATGTGCGTAGACAGCACTGGTAAGCAAAGAGCTTTGTAGAGAAGAAAAGAGTATATGTGCATCTTCTGTGTATCTTAGGGGCCCCAAACGGCAAGAATCCAATAAAATGTTTCGAACCCACGCATTGATGCATGTACAGCCAAATTTAACATGTGACCAGAACAAAACAAGTTAATTGAAATGTGAAATATTTACACACACACACACACACACATACACACACACACACATACACACACACAGAAACACACACCCAAACACACCCACACAATGTGTGACAGCAATGATTTATCTGACAGCAATGATATGATAATTTCAAAGATATATTTTTGGCATACCATATTTGATTTTCCATAATAATCTGTGTTGCCCCATGAATTAAGTTTTGTTTCTATACAATGTGGTCAAACAGTCAGACCTGAACTTGAGATTAAACTTCTCATAACTCAAACATAAATTATAAAAACCACCTTAAAGTCAGCAAAATGATAGGCTATTCAGGAAAGACTGATGATTTCTGCATGGCAGAGTGGAGACGTGGTTAGAAAGACAGACAGAAAGAATCAAAATGCTCTATCTTGCCCTCGTTTGGCCCTATAAATACACTAACAGCACACCGATGCACCACAACCTCCACACTGTGTCACTGCATTGACTATTTGTAGGTCGTTGAGCGTCTTGACATCTTGCCTGACTTTGTTATTAAATGGATATGTGACTTTGTACCCTAACCCCAACTCTATTTCAGGCAACCGGTCGTTATTACGGTTTTCCAAGATGTCAGTTGACCGCTGCTCAGGGATCGTTTCTGCTGTGGTTGCTTTGAGAAGAGATTATTCGCAGGTCAAGAACTTAATTTCCTCAACTACAAATTATTGTTATCTATTCAGTGTTGTACTGAATTGTACTGAAACTATTCAACTATTCAAGAGCTTCACTATGTTTATGCGTGTAATTCAACTGTATTATATTAACAATAATTCCCAATTCAATTTAGTTTTCTAACTTATGACATGATAACGCCTTGGACGTATCAAATCCAAATCCTTTAATCATGTGAAACAGTTATTTTTAACAACGTAATGGTAAAACACAAAATGGTAAACCAGTATGGTATTACTAAGACAGAAATAGCTACAACTTGTGGAATAGTATGCATTAACCATAACGCGTGTGTGTGTTTGCGCCAGGGCAAAGTAAGCCAACAAGTAGCCAAAACAAAAACAAGACGCTCTAAGTTGCCTCACATTCATCACTGCCACTTTAATAGGCTCTAATAAGTTGATGCAAAGCCATTTTTCCCTCCTGCGCATCTCTTGCACATTTAAGTCATATTTACAAGGAACTTGTTAAAATATTTAATAATATTTAGTGGCAATTTCAGGACGCCCTGTCGTCGGAGGGGATTTATGGCCTTTAAGTGTTTAAAAAGGCGATGACATGAATAACAAACTGTCACGACTGTCTCATTTGCATAGACGGGCGATAACTCCTGATACCTTGCATTAAAAAAAGAGGTTTTTAACAAAACGAGTCATAAAAGAATCGTAAGCCGTGAGTGATGGCGCCCGAGTGTCGTCCGCAGCGTCTCGCCACCGAAGACAGCTTTTGTCCCGCTACAGATGCCTCGAGAGATCAAGTCAGCCAATAAAAGGACATATATCCTGCGGCTGACTTATTTATCCTGCGTGGATGAGCTCAAGACGGAGCCGCTCCTATAGGCCTCTTAATTAATTGTGATAAAAGGCCTAATTCAGAAGCTGCGCGAGAAAAGTGAGCCAAACAATAATACACACACACACACGCACACACACAAATCATCTGGCCCTGTCAAATATTTCCTCCATAACTTTCTAAATCAAAGACCTTCGAACGTGAGGCTTTTGTTAAGGAACCTCAATGGGCCAAATAACCTCACCACACCTTTCTTAATGTTGTGTCCGTGCTGCCCGAGCGAAACAATGCGTAAACTTCCGGCCGGCTCGATGTTGAAAACCGCCCTCGGCTGTCCCTCTTGTTGTACGCCCCACAAGATGGTGGCCATGTTCAGAGTGGCTGAATCGCAAGTTTAAATGTCAAGCACCGATGACCTGAACCCGGCCTTGCCCTGGCTGTCCCATAGTCAGACTAAAGAAAGGGGTCTTGGTTGAATGGGATTGCATGGCTATGAGTAGTCTCTCCCCTGTGTCCTCTTAGTGCAACTCTAATTAATAGCCAATTCATCTTCTCTGATCTGAGCCTGCACATGGAGTAATATATCGTTAGTTTGGCAAGCGAGCTATTAAAGGGTAATAACCAAGTACCAGCACTCGATTTGGGAGAGTAGCACATACTTAACCATTGAGTGGAAACAATTAATTTATTGGAGGATCTCTGTAACCAATCAGTCACGAGCGCTCGCTCCGTGTTGCAAAGCCCCCGTTGTGCACGGCGAACAACCTTAATGACACTTTTTGGGCTCGGTGCCTGGAAATGACTGCTCTACGGCCACTTAATACATACGTACATAATCCTCATCTAATCTCTTACCTTTTCATACCTGGTTTACAAAAAAGAGCAAACAACAATAATTTGCAAGTTTGCCTTTTCAAGGTAAGATCCTGTATTAGGCAGGAGGATATGGTTCATTTAGCATCATATCCAGTATTACTCAAGGTGACCCGTGTGAAACGTGTTGTTAAAACCAAACACCTTGGTACTATTAAAAAGATTGCTATAAATATAAAGTATGCAACAGAAGAAATATTTAAATTGGATCTAGTGAGTATATCCGGCTGATAGGTGAGAAACGCTGCCATTAAGTCCAACTCTACTGGGTAATAGACATGTGAAGCAATGAAGGATCAGAGATTAGTCCACACAGACATACACATGGACTAATGTACACTTTGACAAAGTGTCTTAGCGAAGCTAATACAGTCAACAATGCCTGAAGCAAACCATAAAATCCCAAGTATTTAATGAACATTACTTTGCATAATTTCCTAAAAATGTGTACGTCTCATGCAGACTTGATTCAAACACTTGGCTTTTCTTACATCATAATCTTACCAACAAGACCTGCTTTTTACCCAAACTTTGATAACAGTTGGAAACAAATGAGAATCCATCAGACTGAAGCTTGGGCTTTTGCCTGCCTCTGAAGCAAAACCTTTAAACCCATTATTCTTTTTGCAAGAACTAATAACGTTTTTGTCTCTTCGGCTTAGGACACTAATTGACAGTTTTTTTGTAGGATAGCCCAGATGGAAAAATAAGTACCCCCTTAAAGACCCAACTCCCTTGCTCATCACCCCAGTTTTAAGTCCCTTATTAATTAAACTTTCACAGAGTTTTTATTAAAAAGATAAAGTCTGCTGCCCCATAAAACAGAACTATCCTATTGTCTCTGAAGGTAAAATTTTATTTCCATAAATAAAATAGACTTTTTAATACCGTCATCTGAGCCAGAAGGACTGGGGCTTGAGTTCAATACAGGTCTGTAATTAAACTATTGTAGCTGTATTTCTCATTTAATGATCAGTCCACTTGACAAAGAAATTCAGAAATTCACTTTTTGAAAGTGTTTGTCACCACACATGTTTCCTTCATGGTAGTCATAAATACATAGGCTATAAAACAATACTATACAGTTGAAACTGCACTGAAAGAAGTAATAAGATTAATTTCCAAAACAAATGACAATATTAAAAAGATACATAAATACACAGTCCAAATATTGCATCAGAAGAGTTTTAGGAGGGGTTTAGCGATCAAACGTTGACAGTTGTCCATCCCTCCCACCATTCACTTTTCACATTTCTAAGAGCAATGTCATGTAGACAACAGCTTCTATGAAGTTTTCTCCAAGTTGAGCCTCTTGGTGGATCAAGCTATTAAAATAAAGTGCTAGTGTTGAATGCACTGCCTCTAAAAATAGGATTGCCATCATTTGGAAAATCCGCATGGCCCATCTAAACTAGACATCGACTGCCATCACTCCATGTCAAGCAAATCACAGCCAATTAAGACGCCTTTACACTTACAAGTCAAGCATCACTTGTTGTGCTGCCCGTAATAGGGTTTATGGATATGCAGCAGTTTTGATGGCTGCATTTGCTCTCGAGATGAATGCTAAACTGTACAGGATACATAGTGTGTGTGCGAGTGCTTGTGAAAGTCAAATAGTATAGTACTAGTACTATAGTAATAGAGTACATGTATGCTCCCTCTCTCTTTCTTTATTATAGTGATGTGAAGAGCCTAGATACGGAAAGTACTGGAAGCACTAGGCACCACCCATTTTCCTAAATTCACGAGGAACACACCAATTCAGAGGGGCAAACAATTACGGACCATTTATCCCACATTTCTGTGTCAGTTTTTTGTTTTCTGCTAACGAGTTGTCACTAACACGTACTGGACAGTCATGTGAACAATCTGAATGTGATTGGGCAGCAAGAACTTAATGATGTATACCAGATTTGGGGGGACAGCTCCTAAGTGCAGATTTTGTAAACAAACATACGCGTTGACATCATTTTCCACCCAGTTTGCCATTTCCGTTGGGACACAATCTAAAATTTAGAACAAAATGTTTTCCAAGCTACCACATCCGATTAGAAATCATGTCTAGTTAACACATCAGCCTCAATTGGTTGAGATTGTACAGACACATTATGAAGCAAAATGGCAGTTAACAAGGGTGATATTAAAAACAGGGGGGGGGGGAGGGATTACTCCTGCACGCATCCATTACCACAGGAAACACATTTTCCATGTACCTGGATTCCTTTTAACTAATTAGAAAAACACAAATCAAGAGCAGAAAGTTGTCTATTTACATAAATCCAACCCAGTATTGTGATGTGGATTTTGATGCATTGTTCGTTTGTGCACACAGCAGCTTATTCCAGCTTAATTTGTGCCACTGTGTCTTCCTGTGGGCAGACTCCAGTCATCTTTAAACGGCTCCATTTAAAATGCGATTTGATTATCTGCCAAATTGCTAGCAAGTCTTTCCCTCTGCAGCTCTGGGATGGGGGGTAAAAAAAATTAATTAGCATTTGCGCATAAAAAAGAAAGGTCTTTGTTGCATTTTGTTCACGGCATCCCGGAATGACCACCGCTTTCAAAGAGTCATCACCCAAACGATTTCAAACTAATGGATCCAAGGGGAAAGACGAGGCCTTGGCACGGAGGAGAAGGAAAACTAACAGAGGTCTTTGGTGGCGCTGGGGAAAAAACCCACAGGACGTGGCAGGTTTAAATAATCCAAAACTTTTCTTTAATCACAGTTTAGAAAATTGGCTGGGACCTTCGTCGGGAGACAGCTGTTCTGCCCCATCGCCAGCTAATGAGATTCACCGAGGGTTTCCCTTAAAATATTTACGCCGTCCCATGGCGCGGCAAATATTGTCCTAGAATGGGGAGATAAGAGGCGAGGAGGTGTGTTGAAGTTCTTCCTAATCAATTTGCTAATTACTGGAGCAGCTACAGGAGAAGGCATAAGAGTCCCTCCTGGCAAGCTGTATTCCAATAAACACTGAAAATGTTTATTTACTCCCCAAGCCGGGAGGAATCCTGAAGAGGGATTACTGATTGAGGCGGACCACGGCTGTGGTCGAGGTCATTGGCAGAAACAAGCAGAGGGACGTCTCTAAACACTAAAAGACTCTCTGCTAAGACATGCAGTACACCGTTGCATTCGCTCCGGGAATAAGGATGGCAAAAAGAACAGTTTGACTGCAAAAACACTGTGCTACTGTATATATATATATATATATATACGTCAATCAATATTAACTGACTATTAATATTATCAGAATATTATCATTAGCAAATAATATCATTCTCAAGGTTGGTTTCGGTAGGTACAAAAATGTAAAGGAAAATTATGTACGACAAATAATAACGTGAAACAAATACACACTACATATATGTAGATGATATACTAATTACCGCCAGGGATTACTATCTCTACCGTGGCTTGATACTGGGGGTCAAGACAAGGCCAGGGGTTCAGGCTTGGTGTGTGATGCCCTCTGGCATCTGGTGACCCCCCACTCCTAACCTCTGGGGCCGAGAGCAAAACCAAACCTGTCACAGGGCACCGGCCCAGTCTTCCTTAGGGTTAGGGGCAAAAGCTGCTCCATTTTCAAAGTGCCAAGTTATCGTTAAATATACCTGTAGTGCACCTCTCTCTCTCTCTCTTTTTCTCTCTCTCTCTCTCTCTCTCTCTCTTTTTCTCCTGGACCAAGAGATGTCAAAGTCAAAGTCAAAGTTCACTTTTTGGGTTGCATTGCATTAGTCAATACTACAGGCACTGTAGCAGAAGAATAGAAAGAAACACTGTGCAAGTTGGCTTGGCAAGTATAAGTAGTAACTTATACCCCCTAACTGGTACAGATTTTCTCATAAGAAACTAAACAGTACGTATGTTGTAATGCTAGTGCTAACAAATCATGTTGAGTTTGATATAGTTAGTTATTTTGGTTGTCCAACCTTAGCTAAAGCAAAACACCCAGAAGTATATCAGCCTTCATAACTCCTTTAACAAACGTGTGCGTCCTGTGTTTGTCCCTGCAGCCCCTAGTGGCCGTACTCAATCTTCCCAGCAGGAAATTAGCTTTATGGACAAACGAAAAGCAGATCACTTTAGCTGTTTCTAAATAATTGGAGCCCAAACGTACGAGACCCGCAAACAAATCAACAACAAAACACATCCGTTTGAATTTACCACTCCAATCTCTTTATTCTTTTATGGTTTCCCCTTTATATTACAACAACTAATAATAATAATACACAATTTGTCTCTTTATGTCCCTCTAGCGCATTTCTCCGATGAGCTCAAACCACGAAGTCCCCTCGGTCCCTCCGGTGTAGTCGAGCACACAAATCCGCGCACAAACAATTCTACCGAGGATTGAGGCAAAAACAAAAACACAGAAAAAAAACCTGTTGCTGTGACATTTTGTTCCCTCTCACCCCGACGCACGCCAGTCACAATGGGCCGGCGTGCGGGGGATCTGTGTTCAGATCACCATGGTGACGGCTGCCTCCCAGACTCCCCGGGGGAGGGGACAGGTTGCCAACCGCCGAGGAAAAAAAAGAAAGGAGAGAGAGAGAGAGAGAGAGAGAGAGAGAGAGAGAGAGAGAGAGAGAGAGAGAGAGAGAGAGAAAGTCAGAGTGAGAGAGAGAGAGAGAGATACAGGGTGGAGAGGAGATGAGGAGAAAAAAGAGGAGCTAATACCCAGAAATATGTTCCATAAAGTACCTCTTTATACCTACTGGCTTACTGGGAGTCATTTTAACTTCATCATTATTGGAGACAGCCCGTCTTGGTATGGTTCCTCCTATCATGCTAACTCGTGAAGCATTGTTCGCCACCATTCATGTTGCTACCTGTGGATTTCAAAATACTCCATCCCTCCCAAATCATGGCTGCCCATTAAAATTCCCTCAATAACTTTATTACTCTAAAATAGCACATTTGGGTGCATTCTCTTTTGCCATCTCCTGTGTGTTCATTACGTCTAATTTAGAACAAGCTACAGTGCCGACATGCACCGCATGCACCGCCATTCTTCACTCTTTTGTAATATAGTTTCAATCTGTTGTAAATTCATTTTTATACAAACAACATGTTACATGAATCATTTAAACATGATGCCATGTAGGAGCACTGCTACTAACGGCATACACTCGATAACAGCAAACACTCTTTAAAAAATAACAGCAATAAAGTGGCTGTAGAAGTGTATTTTCTCCAGCCCTGGTCCCAGAATGTCTTCTATTCCAGGACTAGGTGCCTCCTGTGAAGAAGACATTGTATTCTCAGGGCTGTTTATAGTAAGAAAGTATAAAAAGTTCAAATGAATGTCATTGACTAAATCTCCCCTTAGAAAGCTATTTTTTTTTTTACATTGACAAGTAGATAAAATACAATTTAACAACTTTTTAATTAATAGTATTACAAATGAATGACTTATTTTATTACTACTGCTCTCAGGCCACAAAGGAACTCGACATAATGAATACTGACATAAAACTAAAAAACCGATAGGTGCAGTTTTCGAAATCCAGCCAAAAAGGCTGATGCAACCGTAATCTGGGCTGATCAACTGCTGCAGGCCACACTTTTTTTTAAACTTCCTAACCTTTATAGATAGGAAAAAAAACGGTACAAGATGACAGGAGAGGGGCTCAGAACATCTGTTTGTGTGTAACTCATCTTTATGTGACAGAGTGGCACAGACATGGCATTACAGTCAACAAGACAAAAGGTGGCCTTATTTTAAGCTATTAGCTCTTATTTTGCATGCTTGTGCTATTTTTTGCGCCCCCCCCCCCAACCAGTCCATTTCAAGCCACCTTCTCCCTGACAACAAGAGTCAAATACGACGTGTTTACTACTAGTAGTCCACCAGGTATTATCATGCATTAGGAAAAACCTGGATCGGTCATTGCATAGCATTATAGAAAGCCGAACCCATGACAAGAACAGACACATTTTGTGTGAATATTTTTGACGCGGTTTTCAGACGCCATGCAACGTCTGCTCTTAGTATATAAATAGGCCATTTGATTTACATTAAAACAACACGGTTGAACAACAACTCCAAGTGCCTGGCAATTTGTTGAATGAGTTAATTGGTCACTGGTTTAGCCAATTCATTTTAATGCTTGTTTTTGGACCACACCCAAAGCATAGCAGCTTGGCCCACGTTCTGTAAGCCAACCGCTCCTTCGAGTACTTTGTTGTTCTGAACGCCCAGCAGGAGCAAATGTTGTCTCTGACAGCTTTTAGTGTTCTACTTTAATTTTTACTTTTCAACCAGCTAAACTTCTTCATGCGGTCAATCCATTCAAAGTCATGTTCCCGCTTTGACGATGGTATCACAGAGAAGAGAAATAAAACATGAAATATATGATTTTAAATATATGAAATATACAAGAAGCTAGTTTCCCACAGGTCCATGCTAATGTGGTGAAATTACAGAAATATAAATTGGATTATTGAATCATCATTTATCATTTATCTCTTATCATTTATATGAAGGGAAGTCAAGGTGGATCAACCACAAACAACAATAACAATAGATGATAAAAAATAGACATAGGCCAACCTAGACATAGGCCAATGCCTACTTTAGATCAGTGATTCTCAACAGGACATTTGGAGTGGGTGGCAGAGCATACGCCAAATCTTAATCTCTAGAAAGAATCCCATGAATTAACTAATGTTTCAATGTTAATTCATGTTTCAATGGCTTACTATTTCATTGAGTTTAGCCACAATTGTTGCAGCATTTTTGTTCACTCAATGTTTTTAACAGTACATGAAGGCATTGTTGATTACTGCAATATTGGCCAATCCATTTTTTATTTTTGGGTCGTGACACATGTGGGTCCTGAGGCTAGACCAGTTGAGAACCAATCCTTTAGATCTCAAACTCAGTTAAACTTAACCACATTCCCTTGGATCCAGGATAGTTTGTAGAAACTTAGAGAGAGAGGGAGACTGGGGGTGGGGGGGGGGGGCGTGGTCTATCCAATGGCAAGCCATAGGTGAGCGGGTTAAAGCGCCAGGTGTCCTTTCGAGATAGCCTAAATGTCCCCACTTTATCCTTGGACATATATCCTTAACGGTGCTCTTTGCAGACCCCTCCCCGTCCCAAAGTGGCCTGCAGGGAGCCGTGTGCGCGGACTTGATGTCCCCACTCACCTTGGCCGACGTTAGGATTAGCGCGTTTACACTCGACGCTCCGTCTTTCCTTAAGACTTATTAAGAATGATAATGAGCTCGGAAAGGGCCAGCGTGTCCCATTCTCAGCCCAGTGATTGCTCCCCATCTCTCTTTTGCCCTCCCCTCTCTCTCCCTCTCTCCCCATTCCGTGCCTCTTTTCCCTCCCCCCTCTTCTTCCTCTCTCCCACTCACTATCGCTCTTCCTGTTCTCTCCCTCCTCCTCTCTCTTCTCTGTCTCTCTGACTTCACTTGTCTTTTTTTCAAATAACACCCCCCCCCCCCCGGACCCCCGGGGGCGCGCGCGCGGGGGGGAGGGGTGGGTGTTTGTAGATGTGTCGATCTGTATAAATATGTCACAATA